>CM053029.1:59401927-59446949 GCA_028564925.1 Lithobates sylvaticus
GACCCCGCTTTGCAGTTTTTTGGCATATGTTTCTTTTTTCCTTCACTAGCAACTCTTTACTCACACTTTCAGTGACACTCTTGCAAAATTGCATACTCAATTCAAACGCTATTCAATCTCAAATACTGATATCTATGTACCACTCTGATTCATGTTATTATTTCACTTCTCTTGGAATTCACTGGGTTTACTATTAATTATTGTCTTTAATAAACTACTATAAACTATACATATATTCATTATTTTGTTCCCAGATACGCTTGTTCCAACTACACTATATCCCTAATTTTGGAGACACTCTGTTATCCCTTTGTATTCCCTTATGCCCCGTACACACGGTCGGATATTTCGATGAAAAAAGTCTGATCGGATTATGTTGTCGGAAAATCCGATCGTGTGTGGGCTCTAGCAGCCTTTTTCCGTCAGGATTTCAGACAGAAAAAATTTAAGAGCAGGATTTCAAATTTTCCGACAACAAAATCCGATCAGACTTTTTCCGATCATGTGTAGGGAATTCCGACAAAGTGCCACGCATGCTCAGATCAAATTGCGAGACCAAAGCTATTGGCTACTAGCCTCTACGTAGTTCCATAGTACGCAATGAACGTCACCACGTTCGGAACGATCAGATTTTCCGACAACTTTGTCCGACTGTGTGTATGCAACACCGTTGGAAAAAATCGGACGGATTTTGTGGTCGGAATTTCCGACCGTGTGTACAGGGGCTTACTCTGCCCGATATCGCATCCACATACATGCCGCCTCAGCTCCCGTGGAGAGATCATGCTCCTGGCCCACCTTGCGCCCACCACCGCGCACCGCGCTCGCTGTCTGGTTTGGTGAGTGTATCTGGCTAACCATCTATACACATTAAATGTTCATTCACTCATATACTCTCTTCTATGGATAGTATGGTTCATTACTCTTCTATATACATCCTATAGGAATTTACGGTCGCATCAGCTCCTGATGAGTGGAGAGACATCCACGAAACGCGCCAAGCTTTGACTTTGATGCCCCAGCTACATCTCATATGGAACCATGCTTATTTTATTACTATTTGATCCTTTCAACTACAAACAATGAACTTTTTTTATTTAGTGGATGCATATTTACCATGTGGATACATCTGTCGATATTAGGCATGCTGTCATTGGTACCATTATGCTATGTAATTTACTTACTATCAGAATCATACGCTAATGTATGTGTACTGTTTTTACTACGCTTATGCCATGTGTACGCCTTTATATGCATATGAAATGAAAACTCTCTATTTTACAATTAATAAACTTTCCATGGTGAAATTCAAACATGGTCAAATTTACCTCCACTATCCAAATGCTTCATTTAAAGTCCTAATTTCTCTTTTGTACCTACCTATTACCAGAATGGAGGCACTTAATTGTGCTTCATCTAAAGTCCCAATTCCCCTCAATTTCTAATTGTGGCTATATTCATTTTTGTTCATTAAGCACCACATTTGCTTGGAGACCATTTTTTCTTGGCACGGATCTATATACAGTTGAATATTGTTTTTTTCCACAATTTCTGCCCAAAATACATTGTGTGATTCAGTTTTTTTCTATTTTAGTATAACTTAGCGCCGCAGTCTTTACCTTACTACATTTATGCTGCGTGTGTGAGCACTTCTTTCTGTTGGCAGCTTCACCATTGGTATTTAGATTTATTAATTATTTTTAGATATACGGTTTGGTTTGCGCATTAGTAATCCCCTCGTATACAGTTCTCACATTGTGCCTCGCTGTTGTGGGGCGGCCTTACAGTGTGCTGATGGTCCGGTTTTGTCTGTGTTGCAGGGCGGGTTTGCTGTGTTGAATGGCCGGTTTTGCCTGTGTGAAAGGGTAGGTTGCAACACAGACAAAACCAGCTCTTCAACACAGCCACTAGCCGCCCTCCAGCAGCAGTGATGCACAATTTGAGAACTATGGTCTCCCCCGCTGTTTGTATAGGTTTAAATTATGCCTGTGAAATGGTATCTCCCATCGAGAGATTCACAGATGTGCGCATGCGCCCTGGTTACATAAGCCCAGCTGATCTGCAAATCAGCTGTTGTGCTGTTCCGTACGACGCATGAGCAGTACATACCTGGGACTTCTTGATAGCAGGCACTTCTCGACAGAACACCGGCAATAAGCTCTGATTTGACATGCGATTGTATGCGGTCGGTGGATGGAAATGGGTAAAGCTGCGCCAATAAATGGTAATTACGTGTAAATACAAAGGATAAAAAAGGCACGGAAGGGCACAAATAAATAATGGTCATAAAAAACACACATGGATGTGGCTAAAAATAAAGTCCAATGATGGCTATAATTAGTCCATAACATAAATCCATAAAAACTTTATAGCATGAATCAATTGATCTTGAATCCTGGTTTCCAATAGCAAACCGGTTTATAATATAAAAGAAAACACCACCGTGCCTGTCCTGTCTCTTCACACTTGTGACATGCAAAAGTTGATCAGACCCAACCACCTGCTGAATTAAAGGCTTACCAGATGGCTGGGTAAATAAGGCATTGAGTAATAACCTCCTAGGCAGATGATGGTTAGTACGGCTGGTCCCACTCAGAAACGATCATACACTGGAGCTAGGAAACTTAAACGCTGTCCACTTCGCCAGAGCCAATCCAACTGATATGCTCAGATAAAAAGAATGGGGCCACCCATAGTGTAATACTGACTAAAATCGATTTATTTTCGTATACATGAAATAAAAACACTTACGTAGAAACGCAGTTAAATAAGCACATTAGAACATACACTGCCGGCCGGTCAGTGGTAACCCGTTCCCTCTTCCAAGTCTGCGTGGTGGCGTCGCTGCGTGCCTTCCCATACGCCGTTTCGTCATAGATGACGTTTTCAATGGGGAACGGGCGACGCAGCAACGCACCACCTATAAATAGCCCAACCTCCACCTGAGTTGCATGAGGTCTAGACTAGCGCCACCATCTTATGTATGGGCAAAATGCCCTTACCGGACGATGTTATGCAGCGCTATAAGAAAAGGAAAAAAACTTTTAAATTAAATTATATCTACACTTTAAATGAATAATAAGCGTACATAGCTGTTTGTGATTAATTATATATGATTAACGCTGACATTTAGGAGTATGTAGGGGACCAATAATCCCGATGTCTTCAAACAAGTAACATGCCTTTGTGAACGTGTGTAATATTCGATTCGTTAATTGGGAATATTTCAATAGGGGGAAAAAGGAAAAAAGGAGAAGAAGAATATATGTTTTTGACGTGATATATAATCATATGTGTCATTTTAACATGATAATAACAGCATGTCAAAACGCAAAATGGGTGAAAAGGGACATGTACTGGGTAGTAAGAACATATCAAAACACAAATTAAGTGAAAAGGGACACATAATGGGACATATAATGTGTAAATATATTACTAATAAAAATATTGTGCAATAAGCAAGAATGATGTAATAAACAAAAATGTACAATTTTAAATCCATATTCTAGATGGAGTGAAAATAAGTGTCGTTACAGCATACTATTTATAAATGCTGAAACACATGATCACTGTGCAAATATAATATTAGAAAGGAAAAACAAAAAGCAGTGGAATAATTATTCCAAATAATTATAGGAAAAGTGATGATATAAAAAATATGTTGATTCAATGTGTGTGTTTTACCAGTCACCTGTTATGGTGCATGTGGTTGAAAGAGAAATACATAAATCACATGATTTATGAACACCTAATGAAGTGCATATATTCTATAATAAAATATTTTTTTCTTTTTTTTCCCAAATCAGGGTAAAGTAGATTTATGGTAAGTATCCATTAGGTAGAAGTAATGTAAACTACTTATACATGATCTCCAGACCCTACATACATCTCAGGGGGAGTATACATGTATGGCCAAAACCCGATAATAAAAAAAGGGAGGGGGAGGACTGGACTTCCACCCTATGGCTTATAGTCACAACTCATAAAAACCAAGGAAAAACATAATAAGAATAATAATAACAATCATAAAAGGAAAAAAAATTATAATCCAAACAAATTTTGCTTAGGAAATAATTAAACCTATGAATATACAGGCCACATATTATTAAGAGTTATCAACGAAGGCATTGATGTCAGTATCTATATTCAACCCGTGTGGTGTGTAAGATTTTAGGCGATGGATCCATGCCATTTCTAGTTTGGAGATTTCCCTCACTAAGGAGCTCCCACGCCAGTGGGGTTTAAATTTGTCTATCCCAAAGAATAGAGTCTTAGAGGGATTTTTTCCGTGTGCCAATAGATAGTGTTTGGACACTGAATGTTTGGGGAAACCACTTATGATGTTAGAAATGTGTTCCCCCAAACGCACATGGAGAGGGCGCTTAGTACGGTCCACATACTGCAGCCCACAGGGGCACTGCAGCATATAAACCACCCCCTTAGAGAAACAAGTTATGCATGGTTTAATAGTGTGACTCTTCCCTGTGGCTGTGCACACAAAAGAGGTCGTATGTCTCCCAACATTCCTGTTGAGGGAACAAACTCTGCATTTCCCACACTTGTAGTACCCCGTAAGTAGGTCGAAAAAACCTCTTGTATTTGATGGGGGGTCTACAACGTTGGCTGCAATTTGGTTCCTCAAGGAGGGTAGCCCTTTAAAGATCACTTGAGGTCTCTCTGGAAGTAAGTCCTTCAGGATAGTATCACTTTTGACGATGTGCCAATGCTTATTGACTAGTTGTTTGATACCCTTATGCTGTAATGAATAAGAGGTAACAAATGGGACTCCACTACTGAAGAGATCCCTTCGACGAAGGGGGATAGAGTTGAAATACGAAATGAGTCAGGAGACTATTCATTTTCTGGATCTCAATATCAGAATAGAAAATGAGATTTAAGACCTCCACTCATTTCAAAGCTACAGATAGGAACTCATTTATCCCCATAGGGAGCTGCCACCATTCACCTTGGCTCAGTTCGGTCCCGAAGAGCCAATTTGTCAGATTAAAAAGGAACTGCACAGAACAGGAGGAGTTTTTGGCTCAATCCAGTATTCTCATGGAGAGGTTTATTGAAAAGGGCTATAAATTAGAGGAATTGACAAAGATTCTAAATGATGTGAAAGATCTAGAAAGGACAGATCTACTAGTGGAGAGAGGCCCGCGTCGAAGGGATCTCTTCAGTAGTGGAGTCCCATTTGTTACCTCTTATTCATTACAGCATAAGGGTATCAAACAACTAGTCAATAAGCATTGGCACATCGTCAAAAGTGATACTATCCTGAAGGACTTACTTCCAGAGAGATCTCAAGTGATCTTTAAAGGGCTACCCTCCTTGAGGAACCAAATTGCAGCCAACGTTGTAGACCCCCCATCAAATACAAGAGGTTTTTTCCACCAACTTACGGGGTACTACAAGTGTGGGAAATGCAGAGTTTGTTCCCTCAACAGGAATGTTGGGAGACGTACGACCTCTTTTGTGTGCACAGCCACAGGGAAGAGTCACACTATTAAACCATGCATAACTTGTTTCTCTAAGGGGGTGGTTTATATGCCGCAGTGCCCCTGTGGGCTGCAGTATGTGGGCCGTACTAAGCGCCCTCTCCATGTGCGTTTGGGGGAACACATTTCTAACATCATAAGTGGTTTCCCCAAACATTCAGTGTCCAAACACTATCTATTGGCACACGGAAAAAATCCCTCTAAGACTCTATTCTTTGGGATAGACAAATTTAAACCCCACTGGCGTGGGAGCTCCTTAGTGAGGGAAATCTCCAAACTAGAAATGGCATGGATCCATCGCCTAAAATCTTACACACCACACGGGTTGAATATAGATACTGACATCAATGCCTTCGTTGATAACTCTTAATAATATGTGGCCTGTATATTCATAGGTTTAATTATTTCCTAAGCAAAATTTGTTTGGATTATAATTTTTTTTCCTTTTATGATTGTTATTATTATTCTTATTATGTTTTTCCTTGGTTTTTATGAGTTGTGACTATAAGCCATAGGGTGGAAGTCCAGTCCTCCCCCTCCCTTTTTTTATTATCGGGTTTTGGCCATACATGTATACTCCCCCTGAGATGTATGTAGGGTCTGGAGATCATGTATAAGTAGTTTACATTACTTCTACCTAATGGATACTTACCATAAATCTACTTTACCCTGATTTGGGAAAAAAAAGAAAAAAATATTTTATTATAGAATATATGCACTTCATTAGGTGTTCATAAATCATGTGATTTATGTATTTCTCTTTCAACCACATGCACCATAACAGGTGACTGGTAAAACACACACATTGAATCAACATATTTTTTATATCATCACTTTTCTTATAATTATTTGGAATAATTATTCCACTGATTTTTTTTTTCCTTTCTAATATTATATTTGCACAGTGATCATGTGTTTCAGCATTTATAAATAGTATGCTGTAACGACACTTATTTTCACTCCATCTAGAATATGGATTTAAAATTGTACATTTTTGTTTATTACATCATTCTTGCTTATTGCACAATATTTTTATTAGTAATATATTTACACATTATATGTCCCATTATGTGTCCCTTTTCACTTAATTTGTGTTTTGATATGTTCTTACTACCCAGTACATGTCCCTTTTCACCCATTTTGCGTTTTGACATGCTGTTATTATCATGTTAAAATGACACATATGATTATATATCACGTCAAAAACATATATTCTTCTTCTCCTTTTTTCCTTTTTCCCCCTATTGAAATATTCCCAATTAACGAATCGAATATTACACACGTTCACAAAGGCATGTTACTTGTTTGAATACATTGGGATTATTGGTCCCCTACATACTCCTAAATGTCAGTGTTAATCATATATAATTAATCACAAACAGCTATGTACGCTTATTATTCATTTAAAGTGTAGATATAATTTAATTTAAAAGGTTTTTTCCTTTTCTTATAGCGCTGCATAACATCGTCCGGTAAGGGCATTTTGCCCATACATAAGATGGTGGCGCTAGTCTAGACCTCATGCAACTCAGGTGGAGGTTGGGCTATTTATAGGTGGTGCGTTGCTGCGTCGCCCGTTCCCCATTGAAAACGTCATCTATGACGAAACGGCGTATGGGAAGGCACGCAGCGACGCCACCACGCAGACTTGGAAGAGGGGACGGGTTACCACTGACCGGCCGGCAGTGTATGTTCTAATGTGCTTGTTTAACTGCGTTTCTACGTAAGTGTTTTTAATTCATGTATACGAAAATAAATCGATTTTAGTCAGTATTACACTATGGGTGGCCCCATTCTTTTTATCTGAGCATATCAGTTGGATTGGCTCTGGCGAAGTGGACAGCGTTTAAGTTTCCTAGCTCCAGTGTATGATCGTTTCTGAGTGGGACCAGCCGTACTAACCATCATCTGCCTAGGAGGTTATTACTCAATGCCTTATTTACCCAGCCATCTGGTAAGCCTTTAATTCAGCAGGTGGTTGGGTCTGATCAACTTTTGCATGTCACAAGTGTGAAGAGACAGGACAGGCACGGTGGTGTTTTCTTTTATGTTATAAACCGGTTTGCTATTGGAAACCAGGATTCAAGATCAATTGATTCATGCTATAAAGTTTTTATGGATTTATGTTATGGACTAATTATAGCCACCATTGGACTTTATTTTTAGCCACATCCATGTGTGTTTTTTATGACCATTATTTATTTGTGCCCTTCCGTGCCTTTTTTATCCTTTGTATTTACACGTAATTACCATTTATTGGCGCAGCTTTACCCATTTCCATGAGCCTATGTGTGAGTATCCCACTTCTAGCAGCAGCCTTTTAGGTTAGGCCCTCCCTTCCCTTTTTCCCCTTCCCTCCATTCTGGATACTCCTTGCCTCCCTCTTTTAGCGCGGTTTATTTAATTTTAGATTGTATGCGGTCGATCGAATCGCATGTCAAATTGCACCGATGTGAACGGGGGCTGAAAGTGGATACCTGTAAGCTTCAATCCTCCACCATTAAGGGTAGCACACCCTTTTTGCTCAGTGGGTTACACAACCCCTCAGGATAACACACTCACCACAAACGATCGCCTATCACGTTAATGATAGGCAAACTGTGCTATTTATAAACATCCCTTCGGGTGGATTCCTCGGACCTCCTCATCTCCATAATGATTGTTCTTCAAAGTTCAACATGAAAAAATAAGGCAGCACACATAGCGTGATCACTTTTCACGTGATCCATGAAACATTTTTCATAGTTTGTTATAAAATTTGGCAAAGAGGTAATTTTTCTCATTTGTTGATGTGCACTGATGAGGCGGCACTGATGGTGGCCACTGATAGATGGCACTGATGAGGAGGCACTGATAGGCAGCACTGATGGGCACTGATAGGTGGCACAGGTAGGCGGCACTGATAGGTAGGCACTAGTAGATGGCATGGAGCGGCGGGAATCGGGCATCCGAGGAGCAATGGCGGGGACCGGGCATCCATGCATCGGCTCTTCTCCTCCTCACTTCCGCAGTCTCCTTCCCTCCTCCTAGGTGTCCAATAGGAGCGCCTGTCCTTTCAGCCAATCGGGTGATGGGTATCAGACCCTCTACCCAATTGACCGGGAGGAGGATCAGTGTTGCAACAGTGAATATTCATTTTCTGTTGTAACACACTCGGGTGAGATCGGAGCGCACTCTCTGTGACCGGATCCCACTCTATTTTGAAGTCTTTTAGAGCCTCTGGCTCTAATCAAGCGCTTGAAAAAAAAAAAAACCCTGGCCGCACTAATTCATGACCTGAAAGGGGCCGGACACAGAAATAGGGGCGGCCGCGGCGGCAATGGCTAGATTCACACAATGCATGAATCTATCCATTGCATATAGGGGGTGTCAAGGCGAGAGGGGGTGGCACCTGGACGCCCTAATGGACGGGCCGCCCTTGGTAGGTGACACTGATGAGGCGGCACTGATTGGCAGCACTGAGGAGCACTGATTGGCAGCACTGATGGGGTCTGATTGGCAACACTGATGGAGTCTGATTGGCAGCACTGATGGGGTCTGATTGGCAGCACTGACGAGGTCTGATTGGCAACACTGATGGGGTCTGATTGGCAGCACTGATGGGGTCTGATTGGCAACACTGATGGGGTCTGATTGGCAACATTGATTGGCAGCACTGATTGGCAGCACTGATGGGCACTGTTGGGATTTCACTGATAATCAGGACATTGATAATGAGTGCGCTGATTATCAGTGTATATGTCCCTTTAACACAAGCCAGTTATCGGCTCTCTTCTCTTTGCATGTTGTCAACAGGAGGGAAGAAAAGTCAATAATCAGCTTGTGTTTCCCTCTGTAATCACCTGTCATTGATCCAGTGGGCTGTTGTGATTGGCCCTTTATCCTAATTGTGATCAGCTGAGTCTGAAAGACTCAGAGCTCGAGTGTGCCCCAGGGGGGGCGCGCAGGCAGCACAATCACGGGAGGACGCCAATAGACACCCTCCCAGCAAAGTAAGCCTGCCCTGTAGCCGTCATTCGGCAATAGCGTGGGCCAGAAGGGGTTAATCACTTTTTTCAAAAGTAAACGCCAGATAATCTTTTACTAAGAGGTAACAATAAATAGAGGCGCGTTGTGCCATTCAGCCATTCCCCCAGATCAAGTCGTAAGGACGAAATGTTAGGGGCTTGGCTGAACGGTGTGAATTGGGTGACGTCAGACTGTTCAATCGGGGGAGGATCGTAGGGATCCACGGAGTGGTGAGATACGGCTAGTGTCTGACAGTGATTGTCTGGTGTATACATGTGACAAAAGCGATTAACCACTTGCTGACCGCCTCACGATGATATATGTCGGTAGAAGGGCACGTACAGGCAGAATCACGTACCTGTACGCTGCCCTTTAAGAGGCGGCCAGCGGGCGCGTGGCAAGCTTCATGAGTCGGGTCGCGGGTCCCACGGACTCGATCGCCGCGGGGATACCCACGATCGTCTCGCGGGGAAAAAGAACGGGGAGATGCTAATGTAAACAAGCATCTTCTCGTTCTGCCTAGTGACACTGTCAAAACACGCCACTAGGACACACTTAACCCCTACACTGCCACCTAGTGGTTAACCCCTTCACTGCCAGTGTCATTTACACAGGAATCAGTGCATTTGTATAGCACTGATTGCTGTATAAATGACAATGGTCCCAAAAATGTGTAAAAAATGTCCGCTATGTGCCCGCCATAATGTCGCAGTTATCATAAAAATCGCTGATCGCCGCCATTTAACCACTTCAGCCCCTGACCAATTTGCAGCCAAAGGACCAGGCCCCTTTTTGCGATTCGGCACTGCGTCGCTTTAACTGATAATTGCGCGGTCGTGCGACGTGGCTCCCAAACAAAATTGCCGTCCTTTTTTCCCCACAAATAGAGATTTCTTTTGGTGGTATTTGATCCCCTCTGCGTTTTTTATTTTTTTGCGCTATAAACAAAAATAGAGCAACAATTTTGAAAAAAATGCTATATTTTTTACTTTTTGCTATAATAAATATCCCAAAAAAATATATAAAAAAACATATTTTTTCCTCAGTTTAGGCCGATACGTATTCTTCTACATATTTTTGGTAAAAAAAATCGCAATTAGCGATTATTGATTTGTTTGCGCAAAAGTTATAGCGTTTACAAAATAGGGGATAGTTTTATAGCATTTTTATTAATATTTTTTTTTTTACTAGTAATGGCGGCGATCAGCGCTTTTTATTGTGACTGCGACATTATGGCGGACACATCGGACATTTTTGACACATTTTTGGGATCATTGTCATTTATACAGAAATCAGTGCTATTTAAATGCACTGATTCCTATGTAAATGACACTGGCAGTGAAGGAGTTAACCACTAGGGGGCGGGGAGGGGCTAAGTGTGACATGTTGTGTTTTTTTTTACAGTAGGGGGGCGGGGCTGTACGTCTGACATCATTGATCGGCTTTCCCGATGACAGGGAACAGCCGATCAATGACAGGCAGAGTAGGAAGCGCGGGGAGAGGTTTGTTTACACAGACCTCTCCCCGTTCTTCAGCTCTGTGACCCGATTGCGGGACACCAGCGGCGATCGGGTCCGCTGGTCCTGCGGCCGTGGTCACGGAGCTCCCGGAAGTGGTTAAAAAAAAAACATATTAATAAAAATGTCATAAAACTATCCTCTATTTTGTAAACGCTATAACTTTTGTACAAACCGATCAATAATCGCTTATTGCGATTTTCCTTTACCAAAACTATAACTACAAAAACTACAAAACTAGAAGAATACATATCGGCCTAAACTGAGGAAAAAAAAGCGTTTTTTATATATATATTTTTGGGGGGATATTTATTATAGCAAAAAGTAAAAAATAATGCGTTTTTTTCAAAAATTGTCGCTCTTTTTTTGTTTATAGCGCAAAAAATAAAAACCGCAGAGGTGATCAAATACCACCAAAAGAAAGCTCTATTTGTTGGAAAAAAAGGACGTCAATTTTGTTTGGGTACAGTGTCGCACGACCGCGCAATTGTCAGTTAAAGCAACGCAGTGCCGAATCGCAAAAAGTGCTCTGGTCAGGAAGGGGGTTAACCACTGTTTGTGAGTAAATTTTAATGGGGATTTTTTAGTAATAAACGTGTTAAACAGGATCAGGCTGAGTGTCCTGTCTTGTTCTTCTGCTTTGCAGCAGCCAATAGGAAGCCTGCATGTGACTCTGCTCCTGTTTACAAAAATCATTCCAGGACTGGAGTTGTTGTCATCAGCAGCGAAGATTTCCCCCTACGGTGCAGAGATCATCAGGTTCAGGTCCGTTCCTCCAGGAGATGTCATTTAGTAACTTTTCTGTTTTAGTTTTTACAAGTTTGCTGTGTGAGTGCAATTCTGTATATTATTGTATCATCATAGATAGAAATATGACTGTACAGGTGAGAAATCTCTAATTTCTGAGAATGATACAATGAGCTCACCAATGAAAGATTTTATTTCCAATGAATTGATACAAAGTGTTATTTTATTGGCTCTTTCAGACTTCAGCGGTGGAGTGTGGTTCCCTCTGAAGAGAGATTTGCATTCAGATTGCATTTCAGAGGGCGTTTGACAGGTGGTGAAACACTCCTCACCATCTAAATCAGTGGTTCTCAACCTCTCTAGTGCCGTGACCCATTGATAAAATTTCCCGCTGGCTGGGCACACCTGAGATGTAAGGAGGCACTCCGCTGGCTGGGGACACCTGAGATGTAAGGAAGCACTCCGCTGGCTGGGGACACCTGAGATGTAAGGAAGCACTCCGCTGGCTGGGGACACCTGAGATGTAAGGAGGCACTCCGCTGGCTGGGGACACCTGAGATGTAAGGAGGCACTCCGCTGGCTGGGGACACCTGAGATGTGAGGAAGCACTCCGCTGGCTGGGGACACCTGAGATGTAAGGAAGCACTCCGCTGGCTGGGCACACCTGAGATGTGAGGAAGCACTCCGCTGGCTGGGCACACCTGAGATGTGAGGAAGCACTCCGCTGGCTGGGGACACCTGAGATGTAAGGAGGCACTCCGCTGGCTGGGGACACCTGAGATGTAAGGAAGCACTCCGCTGGCTGGGGACACCTGAGATGTAAGGAAGCACTCCGCTGGCTGGGGACACCTGAGATGTTAGGAAGCACTCCGCTGGCTGGGGACACCTGAGATGTAAGGAAGCACTCCGCTGGCTGGGGACACCTGAGATGTAAGGAAGCACTCCGCTGGCTGGGCACACCTGAGATGTGAGGAAGCACTCCGCTGGCTGGGCACACCTGAGATGTGAGGAAGCACTCCGCTGGCTGGGGACACCTGAGATGTAAGGAAGCACTCCGCTGGCTGGGGACACCTGAGATGTAAGGAGGCACTCCGCTGGCTGGGGACACCTGAGATGTAAGGAGGCACTCCGCTGGCTGGGGACACCTGAGATGTGAGGAAGCACTCCGCTGGCTGGGGACACCTGAGATGTAAGGAAGCACTCCGCTGGCTGGGCACACCTGAGATGTAAGGAAGCACTCCGCTGGCTGGGCACACCTGAGATGTGAGGAAGCACTCCGCTGGCTGGGGACACCTGAGATGTAAGGAGGCACTCCGCTGGCTGGGGACACCTGAGATGTAAGGAAGCACTCCGCTGGCTGGGGACACCTGAGATGTAAGGAAGCACTCCGCTGGCTGGGCACACCTGAGATGTGAGGAAGCACTCCGCTGGCTGGGGACACCTGAGATGTAAGGAGGCACTCCGCTGGCTGGGGACACCTGAGATGTAAGGAGGCACTCCGCTGGCTGGGGACACCTGAGATGTAAGGAGGCACTCCGCTGGCTGGGGACACCTGAGATGTGAGGAAGCACTCCGCTGGCTGGGGACACCTGAGATGTAAGGAGGCACTCCGCTGGCTGGGGACAGTGACACCTGAGATGTGAGGAAGCACTCCGCTGGCTGGGGACACCTGAGATGTAAGGAGGCACTCCGCTGGCTGGGGACACCTGAGATGTAAGGAGGCACTCCGCTGGCTGGGGACACCTGAGATGTAAGGAAGCACTCTGCTGGCTGGGGACACCTGAGATGTGAGGAAGCACTCCGCTGGCTGGGGACACCTGAGATGTAAGGAGGCACTCCGCTGGCTGGGGACAGTGACACCTGAGATGTAAGGAAGCACTCTGCTGGCTGGGGACACCTGAGATGTGAGGAAGCACTCCGCTGGCTGGGGACACCTGAGATGTAAGGAGGCACTCCGCTGGCTGGGGACACCTGAGATGTAAGGAAGCACTCCGCTGGCTGGGGACACCTGAGATGTAAGGAGGCACTCCGCTGGCTGGGGACACCTGAGATGTAAGGAAGCACTCCGCTGGCTGGGGACACCTGAGATGTAAGGAGGCACTCCGCTGGCTGGGGACCTGAGATGTAAGGAGGCACTCCGCTGGCTGGGGACAGTGACACCTGAGATGTAAGGAGGCACTCCGCTGGCTGGGGACCTGAGATGTAAGGAGGCACTCCGCTGGCTGGGGACAGTGACACCTGAGATGTAAGGAGGCACTCCACTGGCTGGGGACACCTGATATGTAAGGAAGCACTCCGCTGGCTGGGGACACCTGAGATGTGAGGAAGCACTCCGCTGGCTGGGGACACCTGAGATGTAAGGAGGCACTCCGCTGGCTGGGGACACCTGAGATGTAAGGAAGCACTCTGCTGGCTGGAGACACCTGAGATGTGAGGAAGCACTCCGCTGGCTGGGGACACCTGAGATGTAAGGAGGCACTCCGCTGGCTGGGGACAGTGACACCTGAGATGTAAGGAAGCACTCAGCTGGCTGGGGACACCTGAGATGTGAGGAAGCACTCCGCTGGCTGGGGACACCTGAGATGTAAGGAGGCACTCCGCTGGCTGGGGACACCTGAGATGTAAGGAAGCACTCCGCTGGCTGGGGACACCTGAGATGTAAGGAAGCACTCCGCTGGCTGGGGACACCTGAGATGTAAGGAGGCACTCCGCTGGCTGGGGACACCTGAGATGTAAGGAGGCACTCCGCTGGCTGGGGACAGTGACACCTGAGATGTAAGGAGGCACTCCGCTGGCTGGGGACCTGAGATGTAAGGAGGCACTCCGCTGGCTGGGGACAGTGACACCTGAGATGTAAGGAGGCACTCCACTGGCTGGGGACACCTGATATGTAAGGAAGCACTCCGCTGGCTGGGGACACCTGAGATGTAAGGAGGCACTCCGCTGGCTGGGGACACCTGAGATGTAAGGAAGCACTCCGCTGGCTGGGGACACCTGAGATGTAAGGAGGCACTCCGCTGGCTGGGGACAGTGACACCTGAGATGTAAGGAGGCACTCCGCTGGCTGGGGACACCTGAGATGTAAGGAAGCACTCCGCTGGCTGGGGACACCTGAGATGTAAGGAGGCACTCCGCTGGCTGGGGACACCTGAGATGTAAGGAAGCACTCCGCTGGCTGGGGACACCTGAGATGTAAGGAGGCACTCCGCTGGCTGGGGACCTGAGATGTAAGGAGGCACTCCGCTGGCTGGGGACAGTGACACCTGAGATGTAAGGAAGCACTCCGCTGGCTGGGGACACCTGAGATGTAAGGAAGCACTCCGCTGGCTGGGGACACCTGAGATGTAAGGAAGCACTCCGCTGGCTGGCAGAACGCTCGAGCGCACCTGTGAAGGGACATCGTTTTCGGCACATGAGGGGGCTCTGGAGTCTGGACAAGAGGTAGGAAGGGAGTGGGAGTCAGACTGTCATCTGTTTTGCACAGTTCAATTTTTTTTTTTTTGGGGGGGGGGGGGGGGCCCAACCAACATTTTGCTATGGGGCCCTGTGATTTCTAGTTACGCCCCTGATGGTGGCCACACAAAATATTGACACTTTGGGCCCAATTTCGAAATTTTCACTTTTGTTACCAGTGGTTTAGACATTAAAGGGTTTGTTAACCATCGTGTTTTATTTTATTTTTTTTAAATGACAAACATGTTATACTTGCCTTCACTGTGCAGTTCACTTTGCACAGAGGGGCCCCGAACCTCCTCTTCTGGGGTCCCACGGTGGCTGTGGTGGCTCCTCCCCGCATCGAGTGTCCACGTTGGTGAAGCGCTCTCCTTGGTGGACACCCGTGCGGATGCGCTCCCGAGTCCCGAATCTGTGTCCATTCACACAAAATGCAGTGTCATTGGATTTGATTGACAGCAGCGGGAGCCAATGGCTGTGCTGCTATCAATCTATCCAATTTGGACACGAGACACCAGCTACAGATGGTGTGCTCATTCCCGGACAGAGGATGACAGCATCCAGGTGAGTAAAACAGGGGGGCTGGGGGGCTGCAGCACTAAAAAAGGTTTTTCACCTTAATGCATAGAATACATGAGGGTTTACAACCACTTTAATGGCTTTGTGTTGAGTTATTTTGAGGGGACAGCTAATTTACACTGTTATACAAGCTGTACACTCACTACTTTACATTGTAGCAAAGTGTCATTTCTTCAGTGTTGTCACATGAAAAGATATAATAAAATATTTACAAAAATGTGAGGGTTGTACTCGCTTTTGTGAGATACTGTGGGGTTGATTTACTAAAGGCAAATAGTCTGTGCACTTTGCAAAGTGCAGTTGCACGCCGCAAGAGCAGTTGCTCCAGAGCTAAGTAAATGAGCAAAATCTCTCCTGACTTGCATCATCCAATCATGTGCAAGCAAAAATGCTGTTTTTTTAAATCTTCCTTGCATGTAATTGGATATTCTTTGCAAAGTGAAGCCTTATCTCATTTACTAAGCTCTGGAGCAATTGCGCTTGCAGTCCAATCAATCCCTGTATGTCCTCAATGTGTATCTATAGTAAATTTGGGGCAGTGTTCAGGTATGTCCTCATTAACGTGCATCTATCGTGAGTATGCAGTTGTGTCGTCGTGAGTATGCATGTTGTCATTAATGTGCATCTATAGTAAATATGGAGCAGTGTTCGGTTATGTCATTATTAATGTACAGTAAATTCCTAAAAAAAAATCCTTCCTGTTTAGGTGATATCAGTAAGATTTTTGTATTTTTCATTACATTATGTGATGATGACAGTGACTATTAAAGATGAGCGGTTTGGCAAGAGCATAAGTTCGGCCCAAACTTTGGTTGTTCGGATGTTGAATGAATGAATAATTTGTATAGCGCTACAATGCGAACTGAATCGCCTCAAGGCGCAGTATTCGTGCTTTGTTGTCAAGCTTCTTAGAAGAGGTAGGTCTTGATTTTTTTCCTGAAGGCCTGATGGTTTTCTTCCATGCGGATATCGTTCGGTAGAGCGTTCCATAGCCGTGGTCCTTGGACAGCGAATTTCGTTCCCCCTTAGATTTGTAGCGGGATTTGGGAATGAGGAGGAGGGTTTGGTTCTGTGAACACCGAACAATATGCTGTGTTCGGGGAAAATTCGGAACACCGTTAAAGTCTATGGGACATTAAAAATCAAAAGTGTTAATTTTAAAGGCTTATATGCAAGTAATTGTCATAAAGTGTTTGGGGACCTGGTTCCTGCCCCAGGGGACATGTATCAATGAAAAAAAATTTTCAGGCGTTTTTTCTGGAGCAGTGATTTTAATAATGTTTAAAGTGAAATATTCCTTTAACCGCTTCCCGACCGCCTCATGTAGATATACGTCAACAGAATGGCACGGGCAGGCAAAAGCACGTACCTGTACGTCCCCTTTAATTTGCCTGCCCGGGGGGCGCGCGCGACCCGCCAGCGGAGCGCGTGCGACCCGGTCGGGAGCTCCGTGACCACGGCCGCGGGACCAGCGGACCCGATCGCCGCTGGTATCCCACGATCGGGTTACGGAGCTGAAGAACGGGGAGAGGTTTGTGTAAACAAACCTCTCCCCGCGCTTCCTACACTGACTGTCAGTGATCGGCGGTTCCCTGTCATCGGGAACGCCGATCAATGACGTCAGACGTACAGCCACGCCCCCCTACTGTAAAAAAAAACACAACACGTCACACTGACTCCTCCCCGCCCCCTAGTGGTTAACCCCCTAACTACAACTGTCATTTACATAGGAATCAGTGCTATTTAAATAGCAGTGATTGCTGTATAAATTACAAATGTCCCAAAAATGTGTCAAAAATGTCCGATGTGTCCGCCAAAATGTTGCAGTCACAATAAAAACCGCTGATCGCCGCCATTACTAATAAAAAAAAAAAAAAAATTAATAAAAATGCTATAAAACTATCCCCTATTTCGTAAACGCTATAACTTTTGCGCAAACTAATCAATAATTGCTAATTGCGATTTTTTTTACCAAAAATATGTAGAAGAATACGTATCGGCCTAAACTGAGGAAAAAAATTTTTTTTTATATATTTTTTGGGGATATTTATTATAGCAAAAAGTAAAAAATATTGCATTTTTTTCAAAATTGTCGCTCTATTTTTGTTTATAGCGCAAAAAATAAAAACCGCAGGGGCGATCAAATACCACCAAAAGAAAGCTCTATTTGTGGGAAAAAAAAGGACGCCAATTTTGTTTCGGAGCCACGTCGCATGACCGCGCAATTGTTAGTTAAAGTGACGCAGTGCCGAATTGCAAAAAGGGGCCTGGTCCTTTGGCTGCCAATTGGTCCGGGGCTGAAGTGGTTAAATTTCGTACCTGGGGGGTGTCTATAGTATGCCTGTAAAATGGCTTATTTTTCCCGTGTTTAGAACAGTCCCTGCACAAAATGACATTTCTAAAGGAAAAAAGTCATTTAAAACTACTCGCGGCTATAATGAATTGTCGGTCCTGGCAATTCAGATAAGTCATTGAAAAAACGGCATGGGATCCCCCCCCCCCCAGTCCATTACCCGGCCCTTTAGGTGTGGTATGAATATTAAGGGGAACCCTGAACCCAAAAAAATATATTGCGTGGGGGCCACCCCAAATTCCATACCAGGCCCTTCAGGTCTGGTATGGATTTTAACCTGCCTAGCGGTATTCCCGAGTCTGGCTCGGGTCCAGCTTTTTCTGCTGGGAGCGGTAACCCCGAGCCAGACTCGGGCTTGCGTGCAGGATGCAGGGGGGAAGTTACTTACCTTTTCCCCTGGATCCTGCGATGTCTCCCCGCTGTGTGAGCGAGCTTGTGTTTTTTTTCTAATTTTGACACTTTTTTTGTGAAATGATACGGGTACAATGTACCCGTTACCATTTCAAACAGGGGGGCGGGATCTGGCGGTCCCCTTGTTAAAGGGGGCTTCCAGATTCCGATAAGCCCCCCATCCGCAGACCCTCCACAACCACTGGGCAAGGGTTGTGGGGATGAGGCCCTTGTCCTCATCAACATGGGGACAAGGTGCTTTGTAGGGCTACCCTAAAGCACCCTCCCCATGTTGAGGGCATGTGGCCTGGTACGGTTCAGGAGGGGGGCACTCTCTCATCCCCACTCTTTTCCTGCGGCCTGCCAGGTTGCGTGCTCGGATAAGGGTCTGGCAAGGATTTTTTGGGGGACCCCTACGCCATTTAAAAAAAATGGCGCAGGGTTCCCCTTAATGTCCATACCAGACCTGAAGGGCCTGGTATGGAACTTGGGGGGGGGGCACGCAATTTTTTTTTTTTAATTTTGGTTTGGGGTTTTGGTTCGGGTTCCCCATTTTTTTTCAATGACTTTTATCTGTATTGCCAGGACCGACAATTCATTATAGCCACTAGTACTTTTAAATGACTTTTTTCCTTTAGAAATATCATTTTGTGCAGGAACTGTTCTAAACACGGGAAAAATGCGCCACTTTACAGGCATACTATATATTTAAAGGAATATTTGAAAACTGTTTTTTTGCATTGATCCAGGTCCCCAAACACTTTTTATGACAATAACTTGCATATAAGCCTTTAAAAATTAGCACCTTTGATTATTCATGTTCGTGTCCCATAGACTTTAATGGTGTTCGTGTGTTCTGCCAAATTTTTTGCCTGTTTGGTATGTTCTGGTGCAAACCGAACCCGGAGGTGTTCGGCTCATCCCTAGTGACTATCAAGACAGATTGGGATGAAGACTCTCCCAACCTGGGGCACAAAGAGCAATAGAACCCTTACAGCAATTGTAATACTTCCGCTCACTATCCAAAACCATAAAAAAATTAAATGTGATAGGGATATAATTTATTTGGTATATTGTTACAACTAGGAATTGCATAAGGCTCCCCAAAGAATAAAATAAAATAACAATGATGCAGGTTATGGGGGTTATGGATCCTGTTTTTTTTTCTGTGAACTATAAAAACCCACCAGATGCTGAATTGTACAACTGCTATGTGTCAAAACTAAAGCTTTTTTTGGTGTACACCCAAAATAAAAAGACTTACCTAGGGGGACACCATTGCTCCTGTACAGATGGAGTGATTGAGTGTATCTACTTAATATATTACATATTCAAGCCTCTGTCCTTTTGTGATTTGCAGTTTAATACCCGGGTGGTGTCAGTCACTCCTGTACCGGCGGAAGGGAAGAACTCAGAGATTTCCTGGGATGTGACCTTCCAAACTCTGGACAATGGTGATCCTGTGACAGAACGGTTTGATGCCATCATGGTCTGTGTAGGGTAAGAAACAGAAGTCCTCTAGATGCCCCAACCTGTATGTATGGATTCCTCATCCCTCTTCTCCCTTCATTTATGTTTCAAAAACTTAAGGCGGGTCATAGATGGTTCGAATCTCGGCCAGTACTGCAGGAACCAAACCAAATTCAAACCTTGTGTGGGCAGGATGAACGTACCAATTTGAATGATCAATCAACTTCTGTACAACCAGCCTGGCGGCTTCACTTGTGATTATCGCTATCGGATGCTTTAAATTCTAGCAATAATCACGGTCTTCTCCTAGCTGGGACAGCTTCCCCTGCCCGCCCCTACCGGGAGCAGACAATTTCTCGGCAGGAGGAAGTCCCCTGTCAGCATTGTCTGTGTTGATGGGAGAATCATGCAAATTTATTTTCTGAAACCCAAGGTTGCAGGAAAGAAATTTGAACTGTCTATGGCCTGCAGAGCCTTTCCACGCTTGTCACTGACAAATCATCTAACCTCTATATCACTCGGTGCCTTCATTTGTGTACAGGGAGTATACATTCAAATACTTAAAGAGGAATTTTACTGTCAAACACACACTTTTCTATAGTCCCCCTTACCTGTTATCCAAATTTGTCCTGGATTTACATACTCACCTGTCCAATGAATCTTGCAGAACTCCACTGATCAGGTGCAACCGCTCAGTTACTATGTGCCCATCTTCTTCTGTGACCTCATCAGCAGCCTGATTGCCTTTTCTGGGTTCAGGAAGCTGGCCCCTGATGATATGCATCAGCTCCCCCTGGCCGTTGTGTTTCTTCTCCTGCAACATCCTGGGATATGTGACGCTGAAATCTCAGGAGGCCTCAAAAAAGAGAAGACATCACTCTATCATAGGTGGCTTCTGGACAGCGTTCACGCATCCAAAAGTAGCCCCTGCCACTGCTGAGTGTTGGCCTATCAGTCTCCGGACACTGGCGTCACCACTAAAAAATTTGTCTTCTGGATCCTAAGAGAACCTCACTGCTGGACAGCCAATAGGAAGCATCCTCTTCAAGCAGGTGGTGAGATAGTAACCCAAAGAAAGATCCTATCTCCTGTGAAAAGTATAGAGAAGACTTGGGACTGGGACATCATGTGACCATGGCTTTAGGGGAGCAAAAAAGGCATTTCATTTTTTTTTTTTTATACTTACGCTTACACTATCCAAAAAAAATGCATTACTTAATAAACCTGACACCTCCTTTTCTTTTATTCTTTAGACACTACTCCCATCCATTTGTGCCAGACATTGAAGGCTTGGAGAAGTTTCAAGGTGAGAATATCAAATTCTAATCAGGTTCTATGACAGTGATAGTTGGTGAAATAAAGCAGTTTATTTGGGTATAAATGGAGTACAAGGTAGTTAGAACTCAGAAATTCTGAGTTTTTATTGCTGTCTGCTCATTGGGGAGATTTTCCCTCACTTTTCTCACTTCTTGCCCCCGTGACCCCCCGTTCCCCTTTAAAAAAGACAGGGGTGGAGAGCATGGGGCATGGGTGTCTCCGGGGCAGGAGTATACAGAGAACCATACAAATATTAATCAGAAGTTCCAAATCTTAACCACTTCAGCCCCAGAAAGGATTTACCCCCTTAATGACCATGCGTTACTTTAACTGACAATTCTGTAGTTGTGCGACGTTGTACCCAAATAAAGTTTATGTTTTTTTTTGGGGGGGTTTTTTGAGCTTTGGTTGGGTTTGATCACCTTTTGCAGTTTTTATCTTTGCGCTATAAACAATTTTTGAAAAAAAAAATAAACAAAAAAAAAATATATATATATTTTTTTTACTTTCTGCTATAATATATATTCCAAAAAATCCCCCAAAAAATGATTTATTCCTAAATTTAAGCCAATATGTATTCTACATATTTTTGGTAAAAAAAAAAACCCAATAAGCACATATTGATTGGTTTGCACAAAAGTTATAGCTCCTACAAAATAGGGGATAGATTTATGACATTATTATTATTATTTTTTTTTTTTTTTTTTTACTAGTAATGGCAGTGATCATCAATTTTTAGCGGGACTGCGACATTGCGACGGACAGATTAGACACTTTTTTTGGGACCAGTGACATTATTATAGCGATCAGAGATAAAAATAGCCAGCGATCACTGTATAAATAACACTGGCAGGGAAGGGGTAATGCTAGTGGGCAATCAAGGGGTTAAGTGTGTCCTAGAGAGGTGCTTTCTAACTGTGGGGGGAGGGGACTGACAGGGAGTACAGAGAGATCGCTGTTCCTGATCACTAGGAACAGAGAATCTCGCTGTACTCTCCTGACAAAATGGGGATCTGCTTTGTTTACATTGACAGATCCCTGTTCTGCCTCTCTGAGGAGCAAACGTGGGTGGCCGGCAGACGTTGCGGCCACCGCACGAGTGTATAGGCTCCCTCCGCTGTGGTAGCGAGTGCACGCACGCCCACAGTGGCTTGTGCGCGAAACTACATACAGGTATGTCATTTCGCGCAATAGGGCCGCCCCGCCACAGTATATATGTGGTGGGTGGTTCTTAAGTGGTTAAAGTGGTTGTAAAGTCAGAATTTTTTTTTTTATTATGTTAATACATCTATGCATTAAGATAAAGTCTTCTGTGTGCAGCAGCCCCCCTAATACTTACCTGAGCCCCATCTCTGTCCAGTGATGTTCATGAGTGTCTCGGCTGGCCGTAACTCTCCTTCCTGATTGGCTGAGACACAGCAGCAGCGCCATTGGCTCCCGCTGCTGTCAATCAAATTCAGTCAGCCAATCAGCGCCTACAAATTGTGGACTTTTATTTTTTTCATTGTTTTTACTGGTAATGTCTGCGATCAGCGATTTTTTTTTTTTTTTTTTATAAATTACAAGGGTTAAGACTAGGATCGCTCAAAGGGTTAACTGTGTTCTCTCAGTGTGTTTTCTAACTGTGTGGTGGAGGGGACTGACTGGGACAACAGAGATCGCTGTTCCTGATTACTAGGAACAGCGATCTCAGTGTTCTACCCTGTCAGAATGGGCATCTGTCTTGTTTAAATATGCAGATCCCCGTTCTGCCTCTCTGTGGAGCGATTGCGGGTGGTTGGCGGTCATAGAGTCTGGCGGTCCCTCGAGCCTGTTCCCCCGGCGCGCAGCGCGCGTGCCTACAGTATCTCATGCACGCAACAACATACAGGTACGTTGTTTCGCGCAATGGAGCCATCCTGCCGCAGTATATATGCGGTGGGCGGTCTCTAAGTGGTTAAGCAAAAGCCATATTTGTGCCATTTTGTTTCCTGCAACCAGAGGTTGCAGGAAAGAAAATCACTTGATTCCCCCATGAACGCAGTCAGTGTAGATGGGGGGGGGGGGGGGAATCCCTCCCGCAGTGCTATTGTATTCTGCAGGTGGGGAGCATTCCTGCCGGCAGAACACAATAACTACTGCTGGTGTCCTTAGCCTGCCGGTAGTAATCACAAGCTAAAAATCCCACAGACTGGTTGGACTGAAGTCGATTTATGGATCAAGCGAACCAGCCTGCCCATAGATGGATCAAATCTCGGTTGGTTCCTGCTGGACTGGCTGAGAATCAGTTCATCTATGGTCAGCTTTAAGCAGCCTATAGATTATTTATTAGCTCAAATCGGGTCACGGGAGTGCAGAACAAAGTGCTGTAATCCCCATGAGGAGAAGGATCAAAATAACTTTGGCTATACTTCACCTTTTTAATACTATCATGTCCAAGAAAACAGGCACTGATATAGTTATGGTTATGGGTAAAGAGCAGGGTTGCCAACCTCACGCAGCATTTTTTAATGACAAAACATGGAAAATTTACTGGCGAAGCACATTTTTTACTGGCAACCTGAGAAATTACAGAACTCCTATTAAAAACTAACACAGTGAATATTTAAACAGTATAAACATGATATGGAACACACTGACAATACCTATAACAAAGTAATTTTGCTTGATTTACACTTTAAAAGTCAACACATCACAAAATTATCAGCCCCTGATATTTACTGGCAGTTGTAAAAAAAATCATAGATTTTTACAAACTGTCAGTAAATTTACTGGCGGCTGGCAACCCTGGTAAAGAGCATGAAAATGGATTAACAAAGGCAATAACGCAATTTAGCATACAGACTGATTAGTATTAACCTTCCTCGGGGTATGATTATGTCAGATTTTTGATGCTCAAAGCGGTACATTGTTTCACATGAAAATTTGGGCTTTTATATTGTAGGCCTGTAATTCTTAGGAATAACAAATTTAAATCTGTCCAAACAAGAGTCTAGTAGACATCCCTGGTATGATAAAGTTTGAAACATGAAATCGTAAATTATAATATAATCAGTGGTGGCTGGTGCTCAAAATTTTTTGAGGGGGAGCAAACAAACTGAAAAATTCTGAAATAAAAAAGCCCCATCAATTGCAGCCTCACGGTACCATCAATTGCAGCCACTGTGCCATCAAACACCGCCACTGTGCCATATCAAATGCTGCCAGTGTTCCCCCCCGCGGTCTGCACTTGCCTGTCTCTGTGGGACAGCTCCTCGATGTCTTCCCCCGTCCTCTCTTCCCGTCCTCTGCTATGATTGGACGCCCGGCATTTCAGCCAATCAGGTGACGGGTAACAGATCCGAGCACCGGATTGATGGAGAGGGGTTTAGTGTTAGGCAAGCGATTATTCATTCGCTTTTCTAACCCAGCTGAGTGACCTGCATGCGCCATGCTGGTCACCTTTTTTGACAGGTGCTTCAAAAACACCCCCGCCAATGTAATTCAGGCGTCCTGCACCCAAAAAGGGGCCGGGCGCCTGAATGGGGGTGGCAGCGGCGACCATAGATAGATTCATGCAATGCATGAATCTACTGTATCTATTGGTGCTAGAGGGGGGGTGGCAGGAGAGAGGGGGCGGCGCCTTTAATAGACGGGCTGCCACTGAATACTATAAATAATTATAACAATAATAAAATGTATTCAGTAATGTAATCAAATCAAAAACCCCTGAAATGTGCTCAGTTGCAGAATTGTAGCTGTCATTACATTCAGTGTTTGATGATGAATTTTCCCACAAATCACTATCGCTCAATTCTGCAAGTGATTTTATTATTATGTTATTGCTTTTGACATAAAGGGACACTTTTTGGATGCTATGGACGATCTCAAGTTTCCAGGTAGAAAGAACAGTATATATAATATTAAACCTACATTCAGGGCACTGGACAAAGCATTAGGGACAAAAGGGATGTGAAATTATTTGATACAGTAATATAATCTGTAAGATTACAGTGTACTGCATTTATTATGTATTTTTAACTTTTTGAATTTGGCACCGGGCTCCATCCCCATGCGTCGCGACGCTCGCAGGGAATGGAGCCTGGCACCGCGATAGATCAAGTGGAGTACACAGCCCGCGGACACATCGGGGAGACTTCGCAGGATTCTGGGACAAGGTAAGTAACTTTGCCTAAAATGCAGGTGGGCAGTAATAAAGCTTAATCTACCGAGTGTTGGAACTATACTGTCAGAGTGCATATAATAGCAGTGATGTTAGTCCTAAAGTGACTGGGTATGCACTGTCCAAAAGAAAAGGATTGGTAGCCAAGAAGGGCAAGAGAACAAATGGGCTTGCAGGATAAGTACGAAAGGGGCAATCGTTTGAGATGTTCTTCTACCGGCCATCGTTGGGGCCCTTTTAAAAGCATCAGTGCACTTAACAGCAGTCCCAGTTAACCTGTACGCAGTGTAGGTACAATATAGTCTTGGCACAGGTGCAAGGGTGGATGTGGTTCAGGTGAGGTAAAGGTTTGGTATAATGCAGTAAAGAGTTGGTATAGGTACAGTATAGATGCAGTATAGATGCAGTATGGATGTGGTATAGATGCTAAATGGGTATAGCACAGATGCAGTATGGCTGTAATAGATTTAATATCCTGTCTCCAGTGACTGCTAACAGTTTGAATAGTGGGCAATGAGCTCTCTTACCAGACCCTGTGGTGCAGCTGCAAACTCTCGCTGTGGAAGGGGCCCCCTCTCTGCCAGATGTCTCCAATGATCAGTGGTGGGAAGAAGAGGGTGAGAGTACAGTCCAGTCTCCCTGCTGCAGCGGCAGAAGTTCAATCGATGTGGTTTATGCTTCACAACTCCCAGGGGTCTCTCCCTGGGTCACAGGCTTAGTCCCCATCTGTCTGGCCTCTCACCAGTCGGTCATCTCTCAGATGTGCTCTCCTTGCTTTCCACAGTCAGCACCAAGACAACCCACTTTCCTGGGCAGTTTAATAAAAATCTTTAGGGTTGCTTGGCTTTAGCTCTTTCCCTGCTGGCCATAGGAAATGGTGCAGCTTAACATCAGTATCTCAGTAGAAATTAAAAGTTAACTGATTGTAAAGAAAGAAATGTCTCTTTCTCCAAGTTTCTGTAGTCCAGCACCTTGCTATAGATAATTATAATAGCATTAAATAGCAGACGTCATTGGGGTTGATTTATTAAAATGGGAGAATGCAAAATATGGTGCAGCTTTGCATTGTAGACAATCAGCTTCTAACTTCAGCTTATTCAATTAAACTTTGACAACAAAAACTATGGATGCTGATTGGTTTCTTTTTAGAGCTGCACCAGATTTTGCACTCTCCAGTTTTAGTAAATCAGCCCCATTGTGTAGCTACTATGTGCACTACTTTGTTTAAATAAAAGTAGAGTTTTGCATTACTAAGTTGTTTCCACACCTTTTCCAGGTCAAGTTTTGCACAGCCATTTATACTGCTACCCAGAGGTCTTCTCTTCTCGCTCAGTTGTCCATCTAGAATTGATAACGCCCGGTTATACACTGAGCAAAATTATAAATGCAACACTTTTGTGTTTGCTCCTATTTATCATGAGCTGAACTCAAAGATCTATGACTTTTTCTATGTACACAAAAGGCCTATTTCTCTCAAATATTGTTCACAAATCTGTCTAAATCTATGTTAGTGAGCACTTCTCCTTTTCCGAGATAATCCATCCACCTCACAGGTGGCAGATCAAGATGCTGATTAGACAGCATGATTATTGCATGGGTGTGCCTTAGGCTGGCCACAATAAAAGGCCACTCTTCAGTAAAATGTGCAGTTTTATCACACAGCACAATGCCACAGATGTCGCAAGTTTTGAGGGAGAGTGCAATTGCCGTTGCCCTTGAATTGAATGTTAATTTCTCTACCATAAGCCGTCTACAAAGGCACAAAAGCAGACCATGTGTAACTACACCAGCCTAGGACCTCCACATCCAGCATCTTCACCTCCAAGATTGTCTGAGACCAGCCACCCGGACAGCTGCTGCAACAATCGGCTTGCATAACCAAAGAATTTCTGCACAAGCTGTCAGAAACCATCTCAGGGAAGCGCATCTGTTTGTCGTCCTCATCGGGGTCTCGACTTGACTGCAGTTCATTGTCGTAACCGACTTGAGTGGGTAAATGCTTACATTCGATGGCATCTGGCACTTTGGAGAGATGCTCTCTTCACGGATGAATCCCGTTTTTCACTGTACAGGGCAGATGGCAGACAGCATGTATGGCGTTGTGTGGGTGAGCGGTTTGCTGATGTCAACATTGGGGATGGGAAAGCCTCATGGGATGCGTAGTTTCGCAACAGCTGGAAGGCTATAGTTTGGATATCCCTGGTCTATATGGCGGGTTTGAGGTGGTTAGATAAAGCAGCCTATTCTATAGGTACAGTAAATTGTTTAGGTCTGAGATGGCAGGGTCTACTACCAGAACAGTCCACTTTTTGAGAACTTTTTCCATCAGATAGAGAGCTTAGCATGATTCTTGGAGGGGGTAAAAATATTTTTCAGGACAAACCCAATCATCATAAATTGCCTATTTTATCTGTTCAGATGCGGAGAGCAGTGTTGAGTGGTTTGAATGTTTACAGGCCTTTGGTAGGGTAAATATTTGCACAGTTGCCTTGCACCTGGTTTGCTATCAGTGAGGGTATTCACAGAGCAGGGCATAGAAATGGGGTAGGCTTGTCCATAAAACTATGATTAAGGCCTTGTGCGGTTAAGTGCATTTGAAGATTGGTTGGTTTTATTGTTGAGGATTTATGTTGGGCCGAACACCTTTCCTATTACATGTTATCTTTTGAGCACCATGGGGTAATATTTCCATATCATATCCAGCCTGTGTCCTGTACTGTACAATTAAGATAGATAATTATAATACAATTATATAACAGACTGGCAATAATGAATGCAATATAATATTTTTTAAATATAAATGAAAGTAAAATTTTACTTGTAACCAGTCAATTTTTTCCCCCACACTTTTTCCAGGTCAAGTGTTGCACAGCCAACATTACAACTATCCAGAGGTCTTCTCTTTCCATTCAGTTGTCGTACTGGGTGCAGGACCATCTGGATTTGATATATCCCTAGAGCTGTCTCCACATGCTAAGCATGTCTATCTGAGCCACCGGGGTTCTCCATTACAGTGGACCCCACCAGCAAACCTCTTATTTGTGCCTCCAGTTGTGTGGGCTACTGCAAATAGTCTGATTTGTGAAGACGGGACAGAAATAATGGCTGACACTTTGATTTTCTGTACTGGTTATAAAAATACCTACCCATTCTTCTTGACTGGCAGTGACACCATGGACAACCAGAAGATAGACCAGAGAGATAAGATGAAGAGAAAAAATGTAGATGAACTTATAGAATTAAAATCAGGGAAAGGGTTTCAAAAAAATGAGGAAAACCCTCAGGTCAATGAATCACTTACTGTGAAATCGGCCCTTCCTAAAGTGGACTTGTTGGAGGATGAAGACATTGTAGGAACTAATATGGAACAGGGTCATCTCCCTCCACTCTACAAGCATCTCTTTCATGCTCGCTACCCTACTCTGGGCTTTATCGGAGCTGTTAAATTTGTGATTCCTTTCCCATTGTTTCATTTCCAGGCACAGTTTTTTCTGTCTGTACTGGAAGGTAAATTCCAGCTACCTCCTCCAGAGAAAATGCTTTCAGAATCCCGTGAAGAAGTCTTAAAAACCCAGAATTCTGGGATACCCTTAAAGTATCTTCACCGCCTTGGAAAAAGCTTTTTGGAGTACATGCAATGGCTTGCAGATACAGCAGGTTTTGAGCCATTGGCCCCTGTGCTCGTCAAAATATTTCAGGCCAGTTGGAACTTTCGACATATAGACCCTACATTATAGCGAACACTTAACTTCCAGCTCTTGAACAGAGAGGAGTATGAGATGAAGGGGGAGGTTCCACTTCCTTTTTTGAAAGTTTTTATGAAGTCATTGCCTTAGATTGTAAGCGCCTTGAGAGCAGGAACTGATGAATGTAAGTACACTGTATATAGAAACATTATTATTATACAGGATTTATATTGCGCCAACAGTTTGCTCGGCGCTTTACAAAATGAAGGCAGACATTTTTTTTTTTTTCGTTTTGTGTGTGTGTTTTTTTTTTCATCTGAGCATAGATCTGTGTTTGTCACAAGCGTTTCCGAAACGTCTTACTTTTGACTGTCTCACTACTTCCGCTGAAAGTTTGTTCCAAGCATCAACTTTCAGTAAAATAATACTTTTTTAAAATTAGTTTTGAACTTTCCTCCAGCTAGGTTGAGGTCATGTCCCTGTGTTCTTGATCTTGGTTTCATATTGAAAATAATGCCCTCTTGAACCTTATTCACCCCCTTGATGTATTTAAAGGTTTCCCTTCTTTCCTCCAGACTTTACAAATTTAAGTTCTTGAAGTCGCTCTTGATATGTTTTATCTCCCACACCTTTCATAATTTTTGTTATCCGTCTCTGGACTCGTTCTGTCTTATCAATATCTTTGTAAGTGAAGTTTTCAGAACTGGATACAGCATTCTAAATGAGATCTCACTAAAGATCTATATAGGGGAATCAGGACCTCCTTCCTCCTGCTGGTGACCCCTCTATTGATAACTAAAGATCCAGTGGTGGAATTATAGGGGTCGCCGAGATCACCATGGCGACTGGGCCCCTTGCTGCAGGGGGCCCTTGAGGACCCCCTGTATTCTTTGATAGGAGGGGAGGCTGAGACGAGCTCCCCGATCGTCAGCCGAACTGTAATCGGCACTTTGCAGGGAGCTCATCCTCACACACCTAAAGTGAAAGCAGTGTGTGCTGTGCTGTGCTCTTTGTCTCCCCCTACAGTGCAGTACCCGGCAGGAAGAAGGTAAATGTCTGCCGTTTTTTTTTATAAGACTACTACTCTACTGTATGTGTGTTTATATGTGTGTGCATGCATGTGTTTGGGGGTGTGCATGTGTGTGTGTGGGGGGGGTGTGCATGCATGTGTGGAGGTGTGCATGCATGCATGTGTGTGTGTGTGGGGGGGGGGGTGCATGTGTGTGCATGCATGTGTGTGGGGGTGTGCATGCATGCATGTGTGTGTGTGTAGGGGGTGTGTGCATGTGTGTGGGGGTGTGCATGCATGCATGTGTGTGTGTGGGGGGGGGTGCATGTGTGTGCATGCATGTGTGTGGGGGGTGTGCATGCATGCATGTGTGTGTGCATGCATGTGTGTGCATGCATGTGTGTGGGGGTGTGTGTGTGTGCATGCATGCATGTGTGTGGGGGGGGGTGGGTGCATGCATGTGTGTGTGGGGGGGGGGTGTGCATGCATGTGTGTGTGTGGGTGTGCATGCATGTGTGTGTGTGGGGGGGAGTGTGCATGCGTGTGTGGGGGGGAGTGTGCATGCATGTGTGTGTGTGTGTGGGGGGGTGTGCATGCATGTGTGTGGGGGGTGTGCATGCATGTGTGTGTGTGGGGGTGTGTGCATGCATGTGTGTGTGGGGGGTGTGCATGCATATGTGTGGGGGTGTGCATGCATATGTGTGTGGGTGTGCATGCATATGTGTGTGGGTGTGCGAGCGGGCGGTGGGGATTCACAGTGGCAGCATTTGGCACACGGGCAGCATTTGATGGGCACAGTGGTGGCATTTGATGGGCACAGTGGCGGCATTTGATGGGCACAGTGGTGGCATTTGATGGGCACAATGGCAGCATTTGATGGGCACAGTGGCAGCATTTGATGGGCACAGTGGCGACATTTGATGATACAGTGGTGGCGTTTGATGGTACAGTGGCTGCAATTGATGGGCACAGTGGCGACATTTGATGGTACAGTGGCAGCATTTGATGGGCACAGTGGCAGCATTTGATGGCACAGTGGTGGCGTTTGATGGTACAGTGGCTGCAATTGATTTTTTTATTTCTGAATTTTTCAGTTTGCTTGCGCCCCCCTAAAAATTTAAAAAACCAGCTGTCACTGGTATATATATATATATATATATGTGTGTGTATATATATATATATATATATATATATATATATATATATATATATATATATATAGTGTGTGTGTGTGTGTTTTTTATATAAAAATTAAGAAATCCGTTATATGCAGCCACCCACTTGTGACTGGGCCCTGGTGTTCCAACATCGGGCTCGGAGTAAAGAGCTTTGTACGGAGGTCGGGGGGGGGGGTGCCTCCATGGTTTCTTGCATCGGGGCCCTGAGGGTTCTAGTTACGCCACTGGTAAAGATCTATATAGGATAGGGTTACAAACATTACAACTAGCAACCAGAAAGGGAGGGATGGCAGTGCCGCACCCACAAAGCTATTTCTTAGCAGCCCAACTGCAACATCTAGGAGCTATGGTCGGAGGAAGTAATAAGGAATTAATGACTGCAGGAACCCCGCACAAATCAGTAATAGAAGTTCTTGAGGCAAACTCATTTAGTTATAGAATCCCTACGGTGAGACTTGCTTTAAAAGTGTGGAAGGCAGTAAAAGTAGTAAAAGGGTTAGAGGGTACGACAAAATATGCCCCCCTCTGGAACAACAAGAACTTGCAGGAAGTGGAGAAGATAGGGAAGATTAAAGAGTGGGAAATAAAGGGGATAGATAAGTTAGCCCAGATGTATGAGGGAAAGATAATAAGGACATTCACTACACTGAGAGCAAATTATGATATACCTAAACATTCATTCTACAAATATTTACATATCAGACATGCTTTAAATAGGCAATTTGAGAAACAAGGACCAAACTGGAATAACTCTCCGGTATATCAAAAAATAGGCTCTCAAGATAAGACTAAAGGATTTATAGCAGAAATGTATCCATATATATGTGAAGGTAGTATAGAAAGTCCAGAACGACTTAAAGCGGAAGTAAACCCATCGATTTAACAGCTTAAAAAAAAAGGCATGCCGGGAATGCTAACTGCACATTGGCTGTGCTCTCAACCAAAACAGTCAAACCATCCAATGGCTGGTGTCATAACGGATCACATGTGCAGCACTGTGGCAGTTGAAGATTAAACAGAGGCAAAGATGGCAGCTTCCTTGGCTGAAAACGATAGGGGGGTTTACTTCCACTTTAAGAGCAGAGGGAAGTGGGAGAAGGAATTCGGAACGCTGTCAGATGAACAGTGGATGAGAATACTGGAGAAAGGACACGTGGTATCGGTCTCGCCCGCACAAAAGGTCTCATATCTGATGCTACTACATAGGACATACTATACACCTAAGAGACTGTTTGAGTTCGGGTGGAGAAAGGATGCCAGGTGACACCCCCACACACATGCATGCACACACATGCACCCCCCCCCCCACACACACACACACACACATGCATGCATGCACACCCCCACACACATGCACACCCCCACACACACACATGCACACCCCCAAACACATGCATGCACACACATATAAACACACATACAGTAGAGTAGTAGTCTTATAAAAAAACGGCAGACATTTACCTTCTTCCTGCCGGGTACTGCACTGTAGGGGGAGACAAAGAGCACAGCACAGCACACACTGCTTTCACTTTAGGTGTGTGAGGACGAGCTCCCTGCAAAGTGCCGATTACAGTTCGGCTGACGATCGGGGAGCTCGTCTCAGCCTCCCCTCCTATCAAAGAATACAGGGGGTCCTCAAGATGCTGGATGTGGAGGTCCTAGGCTGGTGTAGTTACACATGGTCTGCTTTTGTGCCTTTGTAGACGGCTTATGGTAGAGAAATTAACATTCAATTCAAGGGCAACGGCAATTGCACTCTCCCTCAAAACTTGCGACATCTGTGGCATTGTGCTGTGTGATAAAACTGCACATTTTACTGAAGAGGCACACCCATGCAATAATCATGCTGTCTAATCAGCATCTTGATCTGCCACCTGTGAGGTGGATGGATTATCTCGGAAAAGGAGAAGTGCTCACTAACATAGATTTAGACAGATTTGTGAACAATAATTTGAGAGAAATAGGCCTTTTGTGTACATAGAAAAAGTCATAGATCTTTGAGTTCAGCTCATGATAAATAGGAGCAAACACAAAAGTGTTGCATTTATAATTTTGCTCAGTGTATAACCGGGCGTTATCAATTCTAGATGGACAACTGAGCGAGAAGAGAAGACCTCTGGGTAGCAGTATAAATGGCTGTGCAAAACTTGACCTGGAAAAGGTGTGGAAACAACTTAGTAATGCAAAACTCTACTTTTATTTAAACAAAGTAGTGCACATAGTAGCTACACAATGGGGCTGATTTACTAAAACTGGAAAGTGCAAAATCTGGTGCAGCTCTAAAAAGAAACCAATCAGCATCCATAGTTTTTGTTGTCAAAGTTTAATTGAATAAGCTGAAGTTAGAAGCTGATTGTCTACAATGCAAAGCTGCACCATATTTTGCATTCTCCCATTTTAATAAATCAACCCCAATGACGTCTGCTATTTAATGCTATTATAATTATCTATAGCAAGGTGCTGGACTACAGAAACTTGGAGAAATAGACATTTCTTTCTTTACAATCAGTTAACTTTTAATTTCTACTGAGATACTGATGTTAAGCTGCACCATTTCCTATGGCCAGCAGGGAAAGAGCTAAAGCCAAGCAACCCTAAAGATTTTTATTAAACTGCCCAGGAAAGTGGGTTGTCTTGGTGCTGACTGTGGAAAGCAAGGAAAGCACACCTGAGAGATGACCGACTGGTGAGAGGCCAGACAGATGGGGACTAAGCCTGTGACCCAGGGAGAGACCCCTGGGAGTTGTGCAGCATAAACCACATCGATTGAACTTCTGCCGCTGCAGCAGGGAGACTGGACTGTACTCTCACCCTCTTCTTCCCACCACTGATCATTGGAGGCATCTGGCAGAGAGGGGGCCCCTTCCACAGCGAGAGTTTGCAGCTGCACCACAGGGTCTGGTAAGAGAGCTCATTGCCCACTATTCAAACTGTTAGCAGTCACTGGAGACAGGATATTAAATCTATTACAGCCATACTGCACCTGTGCCATACCCATTTAGCATCTATACCACATCCATACTGCATCTATACTGCATCTATACTGTACCTATACCAACTCTTTACTGCATTATACCAAACCTTTACCTCACCTGAACCACATCCACCCTTGCACCTGTGCCAAGACTATATTGTACCTACACTGCGTACAGGTTAACTGGGACTGCTGTTAAGTGCACTGATGCTTTTAAAAGGGCCCCAACGATGGCCGGTAGAAGAACATCTCAAACGATTGCCCCTTTCGTACTTATCCTGCAAGCCCATTTGTTCCCTTGCCCTTCTTGGCTACCAATCCTTTTCTTTTGGACAGTGCATACCCAGTCACTTTAGGACTAAAATCACTGCTATTATATGCACTCTGACAGTATAGTTCCAACACTCGGTAGATTAAGCTTTATTACTGCCCACCTGCATTTTAGGCAAAGTTACTTACCTTGTCCCAGAATCCTGCGAAGTCTCCCCGATGTGTCCGCGGGCTGTGTACTCCACTTGATCTATCGCAGTGCCAGGCTCCATTCCCTGCGAGCGTCGCGACGCATGGGGATGGAGCCCGGTGCCAAATTCAAAAAGTTAAAAATACATAATAAATACAGTACACTGTAATCTTACAGATTATATTACTGTATCAAATAATTTCACATCCCTTTTGTCCCTAATGCTTTGTCCAGTGCCCTGAATGTAGGTTTAATATTATATATACTGTTCTTTCTACCTGGAAACTTGAGATCGTCCATAGCATCCAAAAAGTGTCCCTTTATGTCAAAAGCAATAACATAATAATAAAATCACTTGCAGAATTGAGCGATAGTGATTTGTGGGAAAATTCATCATCAAACACTGAATGTAATGACAGCTACAATTCTGCAACTGAGCACATTTCAGGGTTTTTGATTTGATTACATTACTGAATACATTTTATTATTGTTATAATTATTTATAGTATTCAGTGGCAGCCCGTCTATTAAAGGCGCCGCCCCCTCTCTCCTGCCACCCCCCCTCTAGCACCAATAGATACAGTAGATTCATGCATTGCATGAATCTATCTATGGTCGCCGCTGCCACCCCCATTCAGGCGCCCGGCCCCTTTTTGGGTGCAGGACGCCTGAATTACATTGGCGGGGGTGTTTTTGAAGCACCTGTCAAAAAAGGTGACCAGCATGGCGCATGCAGGTCACTCAGCTGGGTTAGAAAAGCGAATGAATAATCGCTTGCCTAACACTAAACCCCTCTCCATCAATCCGGTGCTCGGATCTGTTACCCGTCACCTGATTGGCTGAAATGCCGGGCGTCCAATCATAGCAGAGGACGGGAAGAGAGGACGGGGGAAGACATCGAGGAGCTGTCCCACAGAGACAGGCAAGTGCAGACCGCGGAGGGGAACACTGGCAGCATTTGATATGGCACAGTGGCAGTGTTTGATGGGCACAGTGGCTGCAATTGATGGTACCGTGAGGCTGCAATTGATGGGGCTTTTTTTCAGAATTTTTCAGTTTGTTTGCTCCCCCTCAAAAAATTTTGAGCACCAGCCACCACTGATTATATTATAATTTACGATTTCATGTTTCAAACTTTATCATACCAGGGATGTCTACTAGACTCTTGTTTGGACAGATTTAAATTTGTTATTCCTAAGAATTACAGGCCTACAATATAAAAGCCCAAATTTTTATTAATATGTTTTTTTTTTTTAACCACTTCCGGGAGCTCCGTGACCACGGCCGCAGGACCAGCGGACCCGATCGCCGCTGGTGTCCCGCAATCGGTCACAGAGCTGAAGAACGGGGAGAGGTCTGTGTAAACAAACCTCTCCCTGCGCTTCCTACTCTGCCTGTCATTGATCGGCTGTTCCCTGTCATCGGGAAAGCCGATCAATGACGTCAGACGTACAGCCACGCCCCCCTACTGTAAAAAAAAAACACAACACGTCACACTTAGCCCCTCCCCGCCCCCTAGTGGTTAACTCCTTCACTGCCAGTGTCATTTACATAGGAATCAGTGCATTTAAATAGCACTGATTTCTGTATAAATGACAATGATCCCAAAAATGTGTCAAAAATGTCCGATGTGTCCGCCATAATGTCGCAGTCACAATAAAAAGCGCTGATCGCCGCCATTACTAGTAAAAAAAAAAATATTAATAAAAAATGCTATAAAAACTATCCCCTATTTTGTAAACGCTATAACTTTTGCGCAAACAAATCAATAATCGCTAATTGCGATTTTTTTTACCAAAAATATGTAGAAGAATACGTATCGGCCTAAACTGAGGAAAAAATATGTTTTTTTATATATTTTTTGGGGATATTTATTATAGCAAAAAGTAAAAAATATAGCATTTTTTTTTCAAAATTGTTGCTCTATTTTTGTTTATAGCGCAAAAAATAAAAAACGCAGAGGGGATCAAATACCACCAAAAGAAAGCTCTATTTGTGGGGAAAAAAGGACGGCAATTTTGTTTGGGAGCCACGTCGCACGACCGCGCAATTGTCAGTTAAAGCGACGCAGTGCCAAATCGCAAAAAGGGGCCTGGTCCTTTGGCTGCAAATTGGTCAGGGGCTGAAGTGGTTAAATGGCGGCGATCAGCGATTTTTATGATAACTGCGACATTATGGCGGACACAGCAGACATTTTTTACACATTTTTGGGACCATTGTCATTTATACAGCAATCAGTGCTATACAAATGCACTGATTCCTGTGTAAATGACACTGGCAGTGAAGGGTTAACCACTAGGTGGCAGTGTAGGGGTTAAGTGTGTCCTAGTGGCGTGTTTCTAACTGTGGGGGTGTGGCTGTGTTTGACACATCACTGATCTCTGCTCCCGATCACAGGGAGCAGAGATCAGTGACAGTGTCACTAGGCAGAACGAGAAGATGCTTGTTTACATTAGCATCTCCCCGTTCTTTTTCCCCGTGAGACGATCGTGGGTATCCCCGCGGCGATCGAGTCCGTGGAACCCGCGACCCGACTCATGAAGCTTGCCACGCGCCCGCTGGCCGCCTCTTAAAGGGCAGCGTACAGGTACGTGATTCTGCCTGTACGTGCCCTTCTACCGACATATATCATCGTGAGGCGGTCAGCAAGTGGTTAATCGCTTTTGTCACATGTATACACCAGACAATCACTGTCAGACACTAGCCGTATCTCACCACTCCGTGGATCCCTACGATCCTCCCCCGATTGAACAGTCTGACGTCACCCAATTCACACCGTTCAGCCAAGCCCCTAACATTTCGTCCTTACGACTTGATCTGGGGGAATGGCTGAATGGCACAACGCGCCTCTATTTATTGTTACCTCTTAGTAAAAGATTATCTGGCGTTTACTTTTGAAAAAAGTGATTAACCCCTTCTGGCCCACGCTATTGCCGAATGACGGCTACAGGGCAGGCTTACTTTGCTGGGAGGGTGTCTATTGGCGTCCTCCCGTGATTGTGCTGCCTGCGCGCCCCCCCTGGGGCACACTCGAGCTCTGAGTCTTTTAGACTCAGCTGATCACAATTAGGATAAAGGGCCAATCACAACAGCCCACTGGATCAATGACAGGTGATTACAGAGGGAAACACAAGCTGATTATTGACTTTTCTTCCCTCCTGTTGACAACATGCAAAGAGAAGAGAGCCGATAACTGGCTTGTGTTAAAGGGACATATACACTGATAATCAGCGCACTCATTATCAATGTCCTGATTATCAGTGAAATCCCAACAGTGCCCATCAGTGCTGCCAATCAGTGCTGCCAATCAATGTTGCCAATCAGACCCCATCAGTGTTGCCAATCAGACCCCATCAGTGCTGCCAATCAGACCCCATCAGTGTTGCCAATCAGACCTCGTCAGTGCTGCCAATCAGACCCCATCAGTGCTGCCAATCAGACTCCATCAGTGTTGCCAATCAGACCCCATCAGTGCTGCCAATCAGTGCTCCTCAGTGCTGCCAATCAGTGCCGCCTCATCAGTGTCACCTACCAAGGGCGGCCCGTCCATTAGGGCGTCCAGGTGCCACCCCCTCTCGCCTTGACACCCCCTATATGCAATGGATAGATTCATGCATTGTGTGAATCTAGCCATTGCCGCCGCGGCCGCCCCTATTTCTGTGTCCGGCCCCTTTCAGGTCATGAATTAGTGCGGCCAGGGTTTTTTTTTTTAAAGCACTTGATTAGAGCCAGAGGCTCTAAAAGACTTCAAAATAGAGTGGGATCCGGTCACAGAGAGTGCGCTCCGATCTCACCCGAGTGTGTTACAACAGAAAATGAATATTCGCTGTTGCAACACTGATCCTCCTCCCGGTCAATTGGGTAGAGGGTCTGATACCCATCACCCGATTGGCTGAAAGGACAGGCGCTCCTATTGGACACCTAGGAGGAGGGAAGGAGACTGCGGAAGTGAGGAGGAGAAGAGCCGATGCATGGATGCCCGGTCCCCGCCATTGCTCCTCGGATGCCCGATTCCCGCCGCTCCATGCCATCTACTAGTGCCTACCTATCAGTGCCGCCTACCTGTGCCACCTATCAGTGCCCATCAGTGCTGCCTATCAGTGCCTCCTCATCAGTGCCATCTATCAGTGGCCACCATCAGTGCCGCCTCATCAGTGCACATCAACAAAGGAGAAAAATTACCTCTTTGCCAAATTTTATAACAAACTATGAAAAATGTTTCATGGATCACGTGAAAAGTGATCACGCTATGTGTGCTGCCTTATTTTTTCATGTTGAACTTTGAAGAACAATCATTATGGAGATGAGGAGGTCCGAGGAATCCACCCGAAGGAATGTTTATAAATAGCACAGTTTGCCTATCATATGTGAAATCTACATTAATATCTGTACAATATTGTAATTAGAAATATATTTCAGTTAGAGGGAAATATATATATTTAAAGTATTGAGGGTTGTGTTGGTGTTACTGTAATTAGTTCAACTTCAAAGCTTGGCCTTTTGTTTTCCCTGATAACATCTCACCTGGGTAGTAAACAACAGCCTTCTTTGATTCATCCAATCAGGCTGTGCCCAATAGACATGTACTAGGTGACCAATTAGGGAGAATTATATTAGCCACACTACAGGAAGTAGGGGGGGATATAATGCTTTGTGAGCAAGCTAATGTTGGCTTTTGCTGGTAGGGGAAACACACAGCAGTCATCATGGGCTGAACTGAACAGGTAATATAACTCTATACTTGCACCTTATATATTGTATTGTAAATATGGTTCTGTGAGTAATATGTAAATATCATGTAATCCAGGGGACATACACTGTACATTGTGTTGTAAATTCTGTCTGGTGTGTAATTTGTATATATATTATGTAACCCTATCAATAAATGTGTATTGCGGATTGAACTACCTCTTTTGTACAAAATCTCTCAGATCTAGATATGTATATGTCCATAATACTACAATGATTGAGGTGTATGAACATATACAAATACTAGACTACAAATGGCGACCACGAAGGGACAGAAAAATTTGGTGGTCTCTTTCAGCAATATCTCAAGGGGTTGCAAATATCTACAAAAAGCACACTATGAAAGGGTTTTTCATTTGAATGCTAAAAATGAACATTGGTGCTCTATGTGCTCAATATAGAAATGGGCTATAAGAAATAGCTGTGTTGTACAGTGTGTAATCATTAGGGAGCCTACTGTTAGTATACTAAGGAACACATAACTTAGGTTAAAAGCTAAATATAATATAGAATTTGTACATGAAGAGTCCAGATGCATTAGAAGGAGATGAAAAGAGCTGTTGCCCAATGTTATGCATGGAGATTCAGTCTATTTAAAAATGTTTGAAAGATGTTTTCCTGCAGGGGATGAAATGCAGGTATGCCCATCAACAGGAATTGGAAACACAGCACAAAAGATGGATAGGGAGAACAGACAGTCTTTATAAAATGTGCTACTTGTAGCTAACAATATTGGCAAACTATTGCCAGGAGTGCACATAAAATTTCATGCAGATAATGTCTTGCAACGATGTAAATTGCTGGGAGTTGCCAACTCCAGAGATCAGGTTAAAGTTTTACTATTAACAGTTAACTTAGACACATGGTCTTCCCTACCAGACCATGTTAAAGAAGGAAGAGCAGATTACAATGAAACTGTAGATGAATTGCTAAAAATATTATATCCCTTTGACCTAGGCTTAATAGCAGCATTTAGAACAAAACAGGAAAATAATGAGAATCCACTTCTTTATGCAAACAGGCTATGGTCAGCTTACTATGTAGGCAAACGGAGAAACGTACACAGAGAAGACCCAGAGTACAAAACCATCCTAATATCTAATGCCCATCCAAAATTTAAAAGTCAATGTGGATTTTTTATAAATCCTCTTAAAGATTCATATCAATGTATCATGGACTGTATGCATAATTTTTTTCATGTAGCAAGAAAGTCTAAGTCTGTGAAATCAAAAATACATCACCAGAGTACAAACAATACCTGTTTAGCAAGTCACACTACAAGAGAATTGGCCACCTTTTCAAACAGAAAGAGGCACCATTACAATTACAATGCCTCCAAAGATAAGATCTATAGGCATGGCCTCGCAGTTACTAGTCAAAGGCAAATAGCCTCATGCTCCCCTTTGAATGTAAATTCCATGGAAAGCGATCTCAGATTACAGCACAGGAGATCCGTTCTGAAAGAACTTAAGTTAATAACCACAATTACCTCTCTTGAAAATGAGATTGAACTACTGAAGTCACATATTCATAATTGGGAAAATACCAATAAAATAATGGAAACATCACAACATGCTCTTAAGGTAAAATATGAAGCATGCCATGCAGATTTGGGACAGTGTAATAAAGAACTGAAAGAAATAAAACAATCTTTTGATCAAATTGTTAAGGTCCCACAGAAAACCGTCTGTTCCATTCAAACACAAAATAAAGGACGGAGGGCCAACCTATCTATATTATCTGCTAGGACTTCCCCTTACGGGGAACAAAACTTAAATATTAGCAATGTAGAAACAGCGAAAGAAATACCAGATCTAATGTGTCATTCAGATGTCTATGATCTGAGTAATTTATTTTCACCAGATCCAAGTGTGAATGTCAGTGAACATATACCTATGTAAATGTAACAATGTGGCAGTGTTTGCTTTCTTTGTGTCAAAGAAAGGGAAAAGGATAATAACTTTTGTCTAAGTTATATTTTCCAGGTGCAGGGAGCTCATGAAAAAGTATTTACATATTAAGCAGGTGTATTAATATAGATGTATATACATAAATATATACACCTAAGGTAATGTATATTAGGCTAGGTATTCAAACATGGTTATTAGTAATACAGGTGTTTATCTTCCCCAAAGGATCAGAAGACTGTCATAAATATTCAAAGGTATAGGGTACAAGTATTGCTTAGTACAAAAGCTTACTCTTGCTTCATTTTATTTATTTTTTGTTTTTTGGTTTCTTGGTGTTTTTTTTTTTTTTTCTTCCTTTTTCCCGTTTACAGAAACGCCTAACAATTAATTTGCAATTACCAAAGCGTTATCCAGAAGGTATGGGATGCAAACCAAATGAATGTATAGGTGTGAGTGATGGAATGAATGGGTAGGAACGGTCCATGTATAAACAAAGATTTTTTTTTTTTTGGATAGGGGTGTGTGCTCAACATTGTTTATGGCCATCAATAAGTGTGATCACACTAATGCGCATGCGTTGCACTGTTTATGATTATTTTATTAATATTTGTTGTTTTTTTTCCCATTTATAATGAGCTCAATACTGGTACCAGTTAAAATTTATATTTTTTTTTTCTTACAAGTTTTAAGTATTCGCAAATAAATAACCTGTGCACAGATATGAATTATTTTTTTTTTATGTCCTTTCTGGGGGCTTACAGTGAAGATTCATTCACTCTGACACTTGGAACTTACATGATACATTACTTTGCACATTGTGGCATCTTAGGCATTCAGTAGGTCTTGTGTTGCGTGTTGTTTTCCCTTCCAAATTCACTCATGTGAAGATTATAGGTCTACATGTTGTATTCTTAGAATGTAAGTATTTATAAACCCTACAGAGTTTTCCTATAATTTTTGGCTATCAGAGTTTAGATATGGGGTGGGTCCTGTACATTTTTGACTTTACTTACGGTTGATGGATTCATTACCTCTGCTGGAAGGCGGTTCCAAGCATCCACTACTAGTTAGGCCAGTATGAACCTCTCAGAGAGGTACAGTGAGATGTTATTAATGATTTTTAAGTTTTGTATTATAGGATAAATGCACAAACAAGGACGGATGATTGGACCCAGATGTGTACCCAAATACACAAAGGACCTTAAAGAACATAATTTTTTTTTTTGTATGTTCTTAGGAGAAGCCTTAAATATAATTAATTACAGGCCTAGCTAAATTCTAAACACTGGTTTGGGGCAGTCTGTTTCAATAAACAGACGTCCTACCCTCGCTAAAAACAACTTTTTGTGGCCTTTTTGACTTGCAAATGGGTTTGCACTGAGAGTCAATTAATATGTTAATCACCACCGGGAGAGGGGGTTACCTTTAGTATACCTACAATGCTAAAGGCAGTTTTTCAAATGTTTTTTTTTTTTGGTTTAACAAGACACAGATTTAAGCCGCTTCAGCAAAGTTAAAGTTTGGGCCAGCATTCAATCTGTATGGTTTAATTATTTTGTCTTATTTTTTTATTTTTTTTATTTTAATTTTATTATTTTTTTTTTTATTTTAATTGTAATTTTTAATTTTTTTTTTTTTAATCAATTTTTTTTTTTTGTTTTTGTTTGATTTTCTTCTTTTTTTCTCTTAAGGGAAGGGATTTTTATTTTATTTTTTTGTTGGTTTTTTTTATTTCTTTCCTATATCACCTTATTTTTTTTTTTTTTTTTTTTTTGGTGATTCTTCAGTTTTGCGTGACTATGGTCAAATAAAAAAAAAAAGAGGGGAGTGAGTACGGGGAACACTACATGGAGAACATTTAAAGCGATTAGAAATGTTGATATAGAATATTAAGGCTTCCCTGTAGCATTTTGGGGATGGGCCAAGTCCCAACAGGTGTTAGTTTTCTCTTATGACATGGGATAATCGTTTTATATGAATTTAGGTCATGGTAGCTATTTATCATGACCCTAGTAATATTAGGGTTTAACAACAGTCATGTGACTATTTTCTGTGTAAATGTGACATACAATCCTCTCTACAGTTCTAACATTTGGGCAGTCATCAGATGTGGTCATTGATATTTTTTTTTTTGTTGGTCAGGTTTTCCTTTGTGTGCCATAATAAGTCAAAGAGCATTGCGTGAATATAATATAGATATACTGGGACTGGTGAGACTCATAGTGATTGGCAAATAGCAGGGAGTATAGTACAATTGTACTTAAATTTTTTTTTAGTTTGATTGTTCCTGAAGCCACTAGTGACTGGTGACATCACACTTATCCATATTCTGAAATCAAGTTATTTTTGTCTGCGTAGATGACACTGCCTAATCTGCACATAGAACTCTCAAAGTGGTGACCTCTTCTGTAGCCTGCTAAAGGCAGGACGGTACAGTAGCTACCCATGGTAGCCAAGGACGGAGCTATATGCCCAAATGTTTGGCACCAGCACTGAACATAGCTGCAGTAAAAGGAGCTAGTGGTGAGTTGCGATGGCAACAAAATCCCCCTGGACACTTAAAGTGTCACACACACACACACAGTGGTATTCAGCAGAAGGTGGAGCAGAGTTACTTGCAGGCATATGACAATGGAGGAAGAAAGATGAGGGGTGAAATCAGAAACCTGGCTTAAGGACGTAAACCTAAAACCTAAACCTAAAATTGTTACACATGTCACTGGGAAAAGGGTCTCACTTTATGTTGCAGTATATCTATGGCAATTAAAAGGTCCTTACTGCTCAGACTTACCAGACAAGCATTCAGTTGAATACATATGTCCCAAATGTACTTGTGTATCTCTTTCTCTACCTCTGTCCACATTAATAAAGTATAATCTTAGAAAGCCCGGATAGCTGTTCCAAAGGCCATTACTGTATGCTGTATCCAACTGGAATCACCATGGAAGGCTGTCCCAGAAGCAAGGGCAACATGACCAGATTGACATTATGGACTCTCGCACTATTATTATTGGACAGTTGAGAACAAGGATCCTCATGTTTTTATTATTATTAATTTTTTTTTCCCCCTTCATTTTTTTTTTTTTTGGGTGTGTTTTTTATTTTTTCTCTTTATTTATCATATGATTTTTCTTTTATTATTATGGACTTATTACATCCAGAACAAGTGATGACTACCGATACTGGGATCCAGAAATGTGAACTGTAGAGATGGAGAGTTTAAAAGTTTTTTTTTTCTCTTCTCAAAGAGTTTTATTTCATTTCAGAGGGCAAAGCTGAAAAGTTCCAAATATTAAAGAAGATTGCACATAAACCATTATTCTATGTGTGGCCGAGTCTCATATACTCAACTGGCCACAAGGGGCCATCTGTTGCCTTATGCGCTTATGTGAAATCTACATTAATATCTGTACAATATTGTAATTAGAAATATATTTCAGTTAGAGGGAAATATATATATTTAAAGTATTGAGGGTTGTGTTGGTGTTACTGTAATTAGTTCAACTTCAAAGCTTGGCCTTTTGTTTTCCCTGATAACATCTCACCTGGGTAGTAAACAACAGCCTTCTTTGATTCATCC
>CM053029.1:59447449-59643576 GCA_028564925.1 Lithobates sylvaticus
TTTGTAAATGAAGGTGTTTATTATTAAAGGTGAAAAAAAATCCAAACCATCGTGGCCCTGTGTGAAAAAGTGATTGCCCCCCTTGTTAAAACATACTATAACTGTGGTTGTCCACACCTGAGTTCAATTTCTCTAGCCACACCCAGGCCTGATTATTGCCACACCTGTTCACAATCAAGGCATCACTTAAATAGGAGCTGCTTGACACAGTAAGGTCCACCAGAAGATCCTTAAAAGCTACACATCATGCCGAGACCCAAAGAAATTCAGGAACAATTGAGAAAGAAAGTAATTAAGATCTATCAGTCTGGAAAGGGTTATAAAGCCATTTCCAAAGCTTTGGGAATCCAGCGAACCACAGTGAGAGCCATTATCCACAAATGGCGAAGACATGGAACAGTGGTGAACCTTCCCAGGAGTGGCCGGCCGCCCAAAATTACCCCAAGAGCGCAGCGACGACTCATCCAAGAGGTCACAAAAGACCCCACAACAACGTCCAAGGAACTGCAGGCCTCACTTGCCTCAGTTAAGGTCAGCGTTCATGCCTCCACCATCAGGAAAAGACTGGGCAAAAATGGCCTGCATGGCAGAGTTCCAAGGAGAAAACCACTGCTGAGCAAAAAGAACATCAAAGCTCGTCTCAATTTCTCCACAACACATCTTGATGATCCCCAAGACTTTTGGGACAACATTCTGTGGACCGATGAGACAAAAGTGGAACTCTTTGGAAGGTGTGTGTCCAAGTATATCTGGCGTAGAAGGAACACTGCATTTCAGAAAAAGAACATTATACCAACAGTAAAATATGGTGGTGGTAGTGTGATGGTCTGGGGCTGTTTTGCTGCTTCAGGACCTGGAAGACTTGCCGTGATAAAAGGAACTATGAATTCTGCTGTCTACCAAGAGATCCTGAAGGAGAATGTCCGACCATCTGTTCGTGTACTCAAGCTGAAACGAACTTGGGTTCTGCAGCAGGACAATGATCCTAAACACACCAGCAAGTCCACCACCGAATGGCTGAAGAAAAACAAAATGAAGACTTTGGAGTGGCCTAGCCAAAGTCCAGACCTGAATCCTATTGAGATGTTGTGGTATGACCTTAAAAAGGCCGTTCATGCTCGAAAACCCTCTAATGTAACTGAATTAGGACAATTCTGCAAAGATGAGTGGGCCAAAATTCCTCCAGGACGCTGTAAAAGCCTCATTGCACGTTATCGCAAACGCTTGGTTGCAGTTGTTGCTGCTAAGGGTGGCCCAACCAGTTATTAGGTTTAGGGGGCAATCACTTTTTCACACAGGGCCATGATGGTTTGGATTTTTTTTCACCTTTAATAATAAACACCTTCATTTACAAATTGCATTTTGTGTTTACTTGTGTTGTCCTTGACTATTGTTTAAATTGGTTTGATGTTCCGAAACACTTAAGTGTGACAAACATGCAAAGGAACAGGAAATGAGGAAGGGGGCAAACACTTTTTCACACCACTGTATAGTAGTCCATAATGTTTTGGTTTTTAAAATAATTTATATATTTATTGTCTTATATAAACCGATTTCATAAGAACAAGTTAAATATAGTGCTTGTAGCAATTTAATTATTTAGATTAAAATAATTTAATTAAAAAATAAAATTAAATGTTTATTTTTCTTAGCTCGTATATATGATAGATAGAAAATCAAATGAGACTTAAGTTGGTCAATGAAAATGTATATGTTTAAGTAGTGGCCTTCTTAAAACATTGACATAAAATAAAGAAAACATGAAAATAATAAAATATGATATCAAATATGTCTGGTTTGCCTGGAGTTCACAATACTGTCTGCAACTAAAATTGTGCATGTGCTGTCATTTTTGTTTATGTATGAAAATCTTTCAATAAAATATTACAGAAAAAAAAATCTTGCTGATTTAGAAAAAGATAAAATACCAATATATAATTGTTTAACTAATTACTATTTTCTTATTTTGTTGGAGATAATATGCAACATATTGACACTTACATGCAACTTTTTCAAAAAGTAACAAAACTTTTAAGATAATTTATAAAATAATAAGGATTCAACAACAACCCATTTTAAAATATAAGAAAATATTTTATTATAAATTAAACTAAGTGCATACCACAATATATAATTAGTTAAATCATTAGAGCTTTGTAACAATCACATACTAAAACAAAATAACATTAAAAAAAGTCTTGACATGGATTTAAAGCTGTATTTACAGCACCCACTTGTTTCCTGTGATTTGGAAATGTCCATTGATTTGTAGATTCTGGTATGGATTCTGAAAAATGTTGGGAAGATCTCTGAGAGTTGAGAACTGACTATCCTGGACAATTTGGGATTTCATATCTTTTGAAAGATGTCTTGCTCTTCTGTTCTGAAACCAAACCTGCAACATGTAAAAATAAATTCTCATTAATCATCTATATACTGTAACGTATAAAAAGTTAATGTTTATCACCAGAGGGATCAAAAGTGACTTGAACAACTAGGGCAGTGATGGCGAACCTTGGCAGCCCAGATGTTTTGGAACTACATTTCCTATGATGCTCAACTACACTGCAGAGTGCATGAGCATCATGGGAAATGTAGTTCCAAACCATCTGGGGTGCCAAGGTTTGCCATCCCTGAAATAGGGGATGTTTGGAATGTGATAGCTTCATACGTTTACATTTTTCAGGACATTTTTTCACTTTCATGCTCATCTAGTGATCCAGCCAGTAACACACTTCCTGTCATAGGATGACCACACTGTTTTCTGTACCATATCTTTGGAGGAGCAGTGATGTCACCTTAAGACAAGAACTGTGTTACAACTACAAAACACCTCTACCTCTCCTTGTCTCCATAACACTGATGGGATGTGTCATTTACAGACATGAACTGGGCAGGGCTAATAACAATGGATAAGATTTTAGTGCAAAGTTAGCAGATCACTAAAGGAAGCTAAGTAATCACTGGATTTCTGACAGGACAAACAACATTTTTTAAGAGACAGAAAATGTTAAAAGGTATATTGTAAAAATTTGTGAATATGTTTTCGAATTTGCCTACACACACAGATCTCATAGAAAACAGCTGTTATGTACACTACTTGAATGATTGAAGCATCGCAGACATATAAACATTCTGACACAGAACTGTATTCTCAGTTGTCAGGCCACAATTCCAAATTTCACCAGAAGGTGGCAGTTGGTATGAAATCTGGAATTACTGGTCCCGCTCTATAAAATGCAGTATCCCAACGGAGGAGGAGAACCAAATGTGTTACTGCAGAGGGCAATTTTAGTTAATTCCTATTAAAATGTATAAATCAAACAAATATACAACAAAAAGTTAAGTGACTAGACTGTAAAATTTTAAAAAGTGTAATATACAACAACTTAATACTAAATAAACAATTTTGTTGAAAAGGAAATAGGTTTTTACCTGTATTCTGGGTTCAGAAATCCCAGTTATCTTGGCAATTAGGCACCTCTTTGTGAAGTTTGGATAGGGGTTACGATCAAACTCATTCATCAGGAAGGCAGTCTGCTCCTCGTTAAAGCTTGTCCTGTTTCTACATTGTGCTTTGGAGTTGCTGTTCTGGAAATCCTCAGTATTGACTTTGGGTTGCTTGCATCTTTTATACTCATCTTCTTCCAACCTTCCTAGAAATAAGCACAAGGAAATTCAAACATCATGAAAACTTGATTTAGGAGATATAAAAACAATAATAAAAAATTTACAAAATAAAAATTCAAACTGATAAACACATTGACATCTCAAAATGTACTATTATAAATATTTTCCTTAGAGAAGTAAAATTGGATCAAGACAAAGAGATAGATAAGGAGAGTGGAAGAGATAGATAGATAGATAGATAGATAGATAGATAGATAGATAGACTTACTTTTTAATGGATTCTGACTAATGGTGTCCTTATTTGCAGGCTCCTTGGGGATTACAGATTTTTTGGCCCGTGCTTCTTGTCGGAGCCACAAGAGGGTATATATTTCCAGCAGCTTTTGTTGTAGGGTGGATGAGTCTTGTAGATCAGTTTGGCTTTCTGTAGGTAAGAAACCATCAGGAGAGATGCATGGCGTGCTATTGAAGTTGTCCTGGAACCTCAGGGGAGGAGACATTGTTGCATAGTCTTCTTCTAGAGAAAGCACAGTGCAGAGAACTTGGTCCAGCTCAGTATCCATGTCTGCTCACCTTACTTAATTATGTTAGAATGAGGGACTGGGGTCCTTAGACAGCTTTTATCCCTAGAGAAATGTGGAATGTACCTGGACCAACACTGGGCTACAAACCCACTCAGTCCTTTGAAGTCTCTGAGGAACTATATCCTTTGATCCTCCCCAGACACCTCACCCTAATGGTGCCTTACAGCTTACCAGTGTAGCAATTATTATGTAAATATGTGAATTGGAAGTCAGGTTTAATGTTCCGCTACTGTTATGCCCCGTACACACGGTCGGAAAATCCGACCACAAAATCCATCCGATTTTTTCCGACGGATTTAGTCCGACACTGGTGTTGCATACACACGGTCGGACAAAGTTGTCGGAAAATCCGATCATTCTGAACGTGGTGACGTTTGTTGCCTACGACGGGACTACGTAGAGGCTAGTAGCCAATAGCTTTGGTCTTGTAATGTGATCTGAGCATGCGTGGCACTTTGTCCGTCGGAATTCGCTACACACGATCGGAAAAAGTCCGATAGGACTTTGTTGTCGGAAAATTTGAGAGCAGGAGATAAAACTTTGTCCGTCGGAAAATCCGATGGAAAATGTCCGGTGGAGCCTACACACGGTCGGAATTTCCGACAACATTGTCCGATAGGACATTTTCCGTCGGAAAATCCGACCGTGTGTATGGGGCTTAAGAGTTGTCACCTCAGCTGTGAGTTATCCAACACACGTATGTAGGTATGAATTCCCCATTTGAGAACTTCTTACAAAACAATATTTTCATATTAAGAGATGCATGTAATGCATGTAAGAGATGCATCCAAAGAACTTTTTATATTTTAGGAAAAATTTCCTACATTCAAAATCCTTGAGTAGTTTATATAGGATATCACCTTGCTTTGTGAAGATCCCCTTTAACTTCCTGCTGTGTCTCTAAAATAGGATGTGAAGGGAAATCTCCCAACAGGACAGAGACAAGAAAATAAAAATGCTTGTTTCATCCCTTCCCTACTGTATTCAAAATAAAAATAAAAAAGAAGTTTACTTTGATTTCTTACATTTGTTGGTATATAATATGATATTACTATTTTTGTTATATTATATTATCACACGGACGTTTACTAAGAAAAATGTATTTATTAAAGGATTCATTAATTTTCACCTAATAACACATTTCCTATCCTAGGATGACAACACTCATTCAGCTTACTGTATCTCTGGAGAAGCAATATTGTCTTCCTAGAATTGTGTTAGAATCTCCTTAATTTTTTTAATGGGGGAGGGAAGGTTCTGTAGTTCACAAAAGAGAAATGGGCAGAGCTGATAATAATATTTGGGATTTGGGGACCGCTAGGGTAGTGTGTGTTGGGAAGGCAGGGTAAAAATTTAAAGTACCTACAATCACTTACTACTTTTTTATAGAAAGAAGTTTTTTTATTTAACCACCTTTACCTTTCTTTTTAACTTTTAGGAGCAGACAATTTCCAATTCAAAAAAAGCAGAGCCTGTTTTTTTATCAAAATCACCTTGTTGTCTTAAGCAGGCCATACATTATAGGATTATCTTTCCTTCCACCATGGGTGGAATAGGCCGGTTGTACCCAATTCGATTGATTGATTGACTTGGGTACAATCAGCTTGCCGTACAAGGATTGAAATTCGGCTGGTCCCTGCTGAACCTTTAGTCTTGGAATCTGAACATGTATTTTTAGAGTTAGTGAACTAGAAAATGTATTTTTGGGGGAGACACCTTTTTCTAAAAAAGACTTCAGAGTTTTATTCCCAAATCCAAAATCAGTATAATAAAAGCTGCATTTTCTGGGGAGAAATAGAATATTGCTTTGACAAAAACCTTTCTGTTTTAGACCCAGAAAATGCAATATGTAATTGTCGAACTAATTACTATTTTCTAATTTTCTAAGATGCAACATCAAACCACCCTTTTAGATCATTTAAAAAATCTGACAAAACTTTATACTAACTAATAAGAAAATATTTTATTATAAATTAAACTAAGTGCATATAACAACATATCATTACTTAAATTATCATAGCTGTCTAACTATCACATGCTAAATGAAAATAACATAAAATAAGTCCTTGACGTGGATTTGAAGCCACCTTTACAGCATCCACATGTTTCCTGGAATCTGGAAATGTCCATTGATTTGTAGATCCTCGTATCTATTCTGAAAAGTGTTGGAAAGATCTTCTGGAGTTGGGAAGGGTCTACCTTGTATGTACTGAGAGTTCTTATGTCTTGGGACTCTTGGGAGATGTCTTGCTCTTCGGTTCTGGAACCAAACCTGTAACATGTAAAAAGGAATCACCATTACTCATTTATATATTATACTCTTTATACAGTTATCAACAGAAGAACCAAAAGGGACATGCACAGCTAGGCAATGTTTGGAATGTGTTAGCCTCATTTGTTTTAATTTTTCAGGACATGTTCAATTGGTGATCATGCCAGTGATACACTTCCCATCCTAAGATGTCAATGCTTACTCACTGTACTGTCTCTATGGGGTAGCAGCATTGTCACCCTAGGACAGGAACTGTGTTAGGACTACAGAAAACCTCTCCCTCCTCTCATCTGCATAGCTTAGATGGGTGCTGCTCTCTAGTTCATGTGGGCAGTATTGATAATGTTTGGGGCTTCATTGTGGAATTATAAGCTCACTACAGGAAGTTAAGTGATCAATGAATTTCTGGCAGGATCAATGTGAAATGTGGAGGTAGTTATTAATTTTTTTTTTAGTTTGCCCATGCATACCCTAACCAAAAAACTCATACTTTTTTACAACTCCCCTTGATACAGCAGAGGAACCCTCTTTATGCTGTTTTTTATGCTACTTGAAAGATTAAAACATAACCACAGGCATACAAAAAAAATTCGCACAAAACCCTTTTATCGATTGTCAGGCCACAGTTCCAGATTTCACCAGAAGGTGGCAGTTGGGATGAAATCTGGAAATACAGATTTAATCCTTATAAAATGCAGTGGCTGGAGGAGAACCACATGTGTTACTGTGTATGGTAGTGTTAGTTAATCTACACTAAAACACATTAAAAAAATATAATACAAAAAAAGTTGCATGACGATGCAGTAAAGTTTGAAATGAAATAATATACAACAAATGAATATTAGTTAAAAAACAATTGTGGTAAAAAATATTTTTTTACCTGTATTTTAGGTTCTGAAATCCCAGTTATCTTGGCAATACGATATCTCTTTGTGAAGTTTGGATAGGGGTTACGAGCAAACACATTCATCAGGAAGGCAGTCTGCTCATTTGTGTAGTCTGTCCTCCTTATGCACCGTTTATTTGTGTTGCTGTTCGGGAAATCCTCAATCTGGACTCTTGGTTGCTTGCATCCAGCATTCTCGTCTTCTTCCAACTTTCCTAGAAACAAGCGCAATGACAGGATTTAAACCTTTGCAGTTAAAGACAATACAAAGAGGATATTTTGTGCACAATTCTATTAACTGAATTATAAAGAAAAGAAAACTAAAATGTGTGGCTTACAATTAAATATTTCAGATCATTTGAAATAAAAAAACTTTAAAAAGATTATCATTACGGCTCCATGCACACTGGCTTAAAAACTGTTGCTTCTACAGGAGTTTGGTTTTCTGCTTGTAGAAGCAGCTCAATGTTGTTAAATGTGTCCATACACATTAGGATGATTACAGGCATATTTTGAGATCAACGTTTAGACGCAGGGAAAAAAAAATCTGATTCACTTTTCTGATTGGAGCTCACTGGCAGAAAAAACGTAAAAAACTCTCCTAAACTTGTCTAAACTTCTCCTCAACTCCTAAACTCGTCTAAAAAAATGCTCTATATGAACATTTTTTACTCCCAAGAGGACAGACATTTTTTTAAGCCCAGTGTGCATGGAGCCGAACAGTTGATTTAAGAGCTGCAAAAATAAACATAATAAGAATAAGAATAGAATAAGAATAAAAGAATATATATATATATATATATATATATAATAGATAGATAGATAGATAGATAGATAGATAGATAGATAGATAGATAGATAGATAGATAGATAGATAGATAGATAGATAGATAGATAGTATATAACTGAGAGTAGATATATAGACTTACGTTTTAATTGATTCTGATTATTTATGTCCTTATATATATGTTCCCTAAGGATTAGGTTGTTGTCACGTGCCTCTTGCTGGATTCCGAAGAGTGTGTACATTTCCAGTATCTTTTGTTGTAGACAGATGGAGTCTTGTAGGTCTTTCTGGATTTGTGTAGCTAAGAAATCATCAGGAGATATGCCTGGGGTGCTAGTGAAATTGTCCTGGAACCTCAGGGGAGGAGACATTATTGGATAGTCTTCTTCCAGAGAAAGCACAGTGCAGATAATTTGGTCCAGCTCAGTATCCATGTCTGCTCACCTTACTTAAATCTGTTGGTATGAGGGACTGGGGTCCTTAGACATCTTTTATTCCAAAAGAAATGTGGAATGGACCTGGACCAGTATTGAGGTAGAAACCCACACATTCCTTTGAAGTTTCTATAAAGAGGAACTGTATCCTTTGATGCTCTTTGGGTGCCTCACCCTAAAGTTGCCTCATTACAGCTCAGAAACAGGAATTATTATGTAAATCTGTGTATTGGAAGTCAGGTTTGATGTTCCCCTACTGTATGAGTTGTCACCTCACCTGCAAGTTATTTATCACACCTTTATGTATGTTTGAAATCCCCAACTAGGGATTAACATTATGTTAAAAAACAAAACATTATATATAGTAGTCCATAATGTTTTGTTTTTTAACATCATTTTTTTTTTTATTGTCTTATATAAACAGCATTTAATAAGAACAAATTAAATATAGTGATTGTAGCAATTTAATTATTTAGATTAAAATAATTTAATTTAAAAATAAAATGAAATGTTTATTTTTCTTAGCTAGTATATATGATAGATAGAAAATCAAATGAGAACTAAGTTGGTGAATGAAAATGTATTTGTTTTAGTTGTGGGCTTCTTAAATTATTATCATAAAATGTACTTAAACTGGTATTAAATATGTCTGATTTGCCTGGTGTTCACAATACTGTCTGCAACTAAAATTGTGCATGTGCTGTCATTTTTGTTTATATATGAAAATCTTTCAATAAAATATTATGGAAACAAAAAAAACATCTTGCTGATTTAGAAACAGATAAAAAAAACAATATGTAATTGTTGAACTAATTACTATTTTCTTATTTTGTTGGAGATAATATGCAATATAAAAACATATTTTTGACACTTGCATGCAACTGTTTCAAACAGTAACAAAACTTTTAAGATGATTTATAATATAATTAGGATGGCACAGCACCCCATTTTAATTTTTAAGAAAATATTTTATTATAAATTAAACGTGCATACTACAATATATCATTAGTTAAATCATCCATTTGCATGTTCTCCCTGTGACTGTTTGGGTTTCCTCCAGGTACTCTGGTTTCCTTCCACACTCCAAAGACATGCTGGAAGGTTAATTGGCTCCTATCTAAATAGGCCCTAGTAGGCATGTATGAATGTGAGATAAGGACCTTAGAATGTAAGCTCCTTGAGGGCAGGGATTAATGTGAATATACAATATATATGTAAAATGCTGCGTAAATTGACAGCACTTTATAAGTACCTATAATTTAAAAAAATAAAAATAAATCATAGCTTTTTATCACATACTAAAATAAAATAACATCAAGTAAGTCCTTGACATGGAATTGAAGCTGAATTTACAGAATCCACATGTTTCCTGGGATCTGGAAATGTCCATTGATATGTAGATTCTGGTATTGCTTCAGATGTTAGGAAGATCTCTGGGAGTCTCAAATGTTATGGAAACAAAAAATTGAATAAAATGTAATTGTTGAACAAATTACTATTTTCTAATTATATATGAGATAATACGCCATATAAAAACATATGTGTGACACATACATGCAACTGTTTCAAAAAGTAACAAAACTTTTAATATAAATATAAAATAAGAAGAATTCAACAACAACCCATTTTGCCTATAATTTTCCTTTCCTGGTGCCTACCCATGGCAGCATACCAATGGTTGGTTGCCCCGCCCCCAACCAACCCACAGGACCACTTCAAACTCTAGAAATAGGAGAGTTGCACCCCCTGTCAGTATTCTTGTAACTAGCCTCCAAACCTCTTAAGGATTATTGAAGGGAGGGTGTATGCTGCCATGGGTAGGCACCAGGAAAGGAAAATTACGGAAGGTAAGTATTCAATTTTCCGTTTTCCTGGTGCCTCCATGGCAGCATACCAATGGTTAATAACTCGCTTATAGGGAGGGTACTGCAATAATAATTTTAATAACAACTACAGTACAGAAAATTGCAAGGTTTTTTTCCCAAAATCTCGGGAAGTGAGAGCTGCGGGATCCACACTATATTGGGACATGAAAGTGCTGAATGATGACCAGCTGGCTGCCCGACAGATCGTCTCTGGGGAGACCCGTGCCAAAGCTGCCCAAGAGGCGGCCATCCCTCGTGTTGAATGTGCATTGACCGCATTTGGAGCAGGCAGACCACTAGCCCGGTATGCCCTTTGTATTAACTTCACAATCCAGCTTGCCAGGGTTGTCTTTGATGCCGCTTTCCCCTTCTTTGCGCCTTTGCTGATGATAAACAGCCTTTGATCTTTCCGGAACCGTTGTGTTAACAGCAAGTAGTGTTTCAGGGATCTGGCTACGTCTAGTACGTGAAGCTTTGTGGAGGATGGTTCCTCCTCAAAGGTTGGTAGAACCCATTCGTGACTGAGGTGATAGATTGAAGGTACCTTTGGGACGAACTGATGGATGGGTTGCAAGACCACCCTATCAGGGAAAAAGGTGGTGTAAGGTTCTTGAGCCCCTAGGGCTTGGATTTCCGATATCCTGCGCCCCGAGGTGATGGCGATTAGGAATACCGTTTTCATGGTGATATCCTCCAGAGAGCATTCTTCCGTGGGGGCGAAAGGAGGGCTTGATAAAACATTGAGTACTATTGTTAGGTCCCATTTTGGATACAGAGTCTTTCTGGTGGGCCGAAGCCTTAGTACCGCCTTTAAGAAGCGCTCCACTAAAGGGTTCAGCGCCCAGCGTGTATCTGTCAGAGCTGAGAGGGCCGAGACTTGAACTTTCAAAGTGTTTAGGCCTAGCCCTAAATCTAAACCGGCCTGCAGAAACAGGAGAATGTTCTGTACCCCCGGCTCCAGGGGGTCAAACTGGTTAGCTTCAGCCATTTCTGTAAATTTCCTCCATATTCTGTAGTATGTGGAGTTGGTGGTAGCCTTTCTAGCCTGCAACAAAGTTTGGATGACACTAGGCGCACACCCTAGCTTGTCCAGCCTTTCCCGCTCAATTTCCATACCCTCAGATCCAAGATTTCTGGGTGTTGGTGAGAGAGGTCGCCCTGCGACAGCAGGTTGTTCCTGTAAGGAAGACGGAGCGGCTTGCACATGGCCAATTTGACTAGTAGCGCGAACCATGGTCTTTTGGGCCAGTATGGGATTACTGCCAGTGACCTTCTCTGACGTCAGCCTCTGGAGAAACCTCAATATCAGGGGAGTTGGCGGGAACGCATACCCCTTCCGGAAGTCCCAAGGTTGAATCAGGGCGTCCACCCCCGCTGTTCCTAGTGATGGGAACCTCGAGAAAAATCGGGGTGTTTTCGCATTGAGGGGAGAGGCGAAGAGATCTATTTGGGGAGTGCCCCACTGTTGGCATATCCACCAGAAGGTTTCCTGACTGAGAGACCACTCGTTGTTGTCGACAAAGGTTCTTGACAACTGATCGGCTAGCTGGTTCTCGGGACCTGGAATGTAAGAAGCCCGTAGGTCGACTAAGTTCTTCTCGGCCCAGTTCAGGATGGGTGCCACCTCGCTGAGAAGGGATTTGCTGTGTGTTCCCCCCTGGTTTTGGATGTAGGCTACTGCCGCCTTGTTGTCCATCCGTAGAAGTATGGATTTTCCCCTGAGATAGGGGGCCAAGTTCTGAACTGCCATCCATGCCGCCCTTATTTCTAGAATGTTGGACACAACATTGACTGGGTTGAATTGCCATCTTCCCTGAACTAGTTGACTCTGCACGTGTGCTCCCCAGCCCACTTGACTTGCATCTGACGTGAGGACGGTCCACGGGATGGGCCCTAGGGAGCAGTGGACCTGAAGATTGGCCGTTCTCGTCCACCACCAAAGACTGGACTTCATGGAGGGGGTAATCCATATACCCTGATCTAGGCAGACCTTTTTCCACTGTAATAGGAATCCTAATTGGAATCCCCGCAGGTGCCATCTGGCCCACTTGACCATGGGGATACAAGAGGATAGGGACCCCAGCAGGCTCAGGCAATCTGATGCAGGTATGGGATGGCCCGCTAGCATCCTTTTTACCTTGGCTTTTAGAGCCGGCACTTTCCCTGATGGCAGCGATACTGCACTTTCGGGGGTGTTGAAGAAAGCCCCTAAATATACCATCCTCTGGGTGGGAATCAGCTGACTTTTGGAATGGTTCACCAGCCATCCAAACCTGTCTAATGTGTTCAGGACCTTTTGCACATGTTCTTCCAGGCTCTCCCTGTGTTGGGACAATATTAGGATATCGTCCAAGTAATGCAACACTCGGATCCCTTCTTCCCGTAGGGGAGCTAGAATCGCCACTAATACCTTGGTAAAAGTCCTCGGAGCTGTCGAGATCCCAAAGGGGAGACATTGAAACTGGAGGCGTAAGTCCCCTATTTTGAAGCGCAGGAAGGGTTGGAATTGCTCCCGGCCCGGAATGTGGAGATAGGCACCTTGGAGATCTATAGAGGCCATCCAATCCCCCGGCTGAACTGACAGAATCACGATATTTAGTGATTCCATTTTGAAATGTTCTATCTGGATGTATCTGTTTAATTTTTTGAGATCCAGTACCGGTCTCCATCCGCCCGATTTTTTGGGGACCAGGAAGATCGGGGAATAGAACCCCAAGTGTTCTTCTGAAGCTGGGACTGGTACCACGGCCTGCTGAAGTACCAGAGCTTGTACATACTGCCGAAGAGCTTCCCTTTTTCCCGTGGAGGTCGGGATTTTGGTGGGCTGAAAAGATAGGCGTGGGGGGTGTCTTTTGAACCTCCAATGATGACCCCGCTGGACCGTGGATACGGCCCACTGATCTGTACAGTTTTCCACCCAAACCTGGGCGAATGCTCTGAGTCAAGCACCTACTAGCCCTGTCTGGGTGGGGAGAGAGTCAAAAAGACTTCTGGCCCTCAGTCGCGGAAGTTGAGGCCTTGGGTTTTCACGACTTCAGGAAAGTTGCCTGTAACCCTTTCCATCCTCTCCTATACTCCCTACCTGGGCGGTAGGATCTGGAATCTTTTGTTCTTTGATTCGTCGGGCGCGACACAAACCTCTTTCTCCTGCTTCTGTCTTGGGGAATTAAGCCACTCTTCCCCCCCGTGACCCGGGTGATTGCTGCATCCATCTTGTCTCCAAATAATGCTTTTCCGTTATACGGGATACAGCACCAAGATTGTTTAGAGGTGGGATCAGCTGCCCACGGTTTAAGCCACAATGCCCTTCTGGCCGTAATAGAATATAACATGGCCCTGGAGGAACACTTTATAATGTCAATGGCGGCCTCCGCCATGAAGTCTGAGGCCAATTTCAGCTCATCTACTGCCTTAATGATTTCTTCCACATCCACACCTTGTCTGAGGGCTATTTCAATGTTGTCTGACCATACCCTTGTGGCCCTGGAAATAGAGGTTAGGGCGACTGCTGGTTTGCATGCCCCCACCGTTGCCTGGTAGGATTTTTTCAGGTCTGAATCTATTCTCCGATCCAGGACGTCCTTAAAGGAGACAGCGTCTTCCAAGGGGAGTGTTGTATTCCTGGCTAATCTCATAATTGAGGCGTCTACCATTGGGACAGCATCAAACAATTGTGCGTCTGCTTCTGAAAAGGGGTACAATTTTGAAAAACGGTTATAGGCCAACGGCCTTTTATCCACCTTCTGCCATTCGTCTGTCATTACCTCCTTGATCTCCTCCATCAGGGGGAAGGTTGACAATTTTCTTTTCAGGTGTGGAAAATATTTTTTGGATTTGGCCGGAGGCTCTGGGTCCTCCTCCCACTGGATCGCATCTTTTACAGCATTAATAAAGGGTTCCACTAGAGCGAAATCAAAAGATGATGGGTTCTCCTCCACCAATTCTGTTTCCTCCTCAGATAGTGCTTCAGGGTCATGGTGTAGGGTGGGGGTAATCACTGATTCACCTGAAGACGGAGCAGCCTGGTCTTGACTTACCGCTAGCTCGCGGATAGAATCCTTTATTAGCTGCTTGATGGAATCCATGGATTCCTGTTTGTCTTTCTCTTTGTCTCCTGCGGCTTCTCGGAGACATTGGGCACATACCAGTTTGTCTGGGAGGGATTGTTTTCCACATACCCAGCAGGCTTTCTGACCTGGATACCCTGATCTTTTTGACGAGACATGTCTGTCTGTGGAGTGTCGGGGTGACTTTTGGCCACTGCGAGAGGCATGGGCTGATGAGGAGTGGGAGTGACCCGAACTTCTATGCCCCCCCGACCTCCTATCTTGGGACCCCCTGTGGGATGACCGGCGGGATGATCCGTGCGGGCTGAGTAAGAGAGTGAGGGGGGGGGAGAGAAGAGGGAAGAGGGGAAAAAAAAAAAGGAAAGTTTTTTTTAAAACCCGTTTATTTTAAAAAGTGCTCTTTTAAAAAAAACCTTACCTGACTGTTGCAGCCCTTACCTAGTGGTATGTTGAGGATCTTTTTGATGCGGTGTTAAATTGCTATGGGCAGCTAAGAATAAAGGTAGGAGAGGTACTTAATTGGACTTATGTGAAGTATAAACAAATGAACATCCAATTGTCAAAAAAAAAAAAAAACTTCAACATATAAGATCAGAAGAAAAAGGGGGGAAAGTATATTGCCCCTTCCAGTACCTTGGCTTGGTTCCATATCCAGGGAAAAACAGACTGGACAGCAGGAGAGGAGTGCTTGAGGTGTGTTCCCTTATGTAGCTGACACCAGACTGAAGCTGTGCTCTCCTTTTATACTGAGAGCGCTTAGGGAGTACCAAGATGGCGCAGACGGCTTCAGAGTAGCTACTGCGCATGCTCCGTCTACGTCACGCCTCGGCTCCGCCCTCCCCTGGGAAAACAGAGCGGAACGGCGCGCGCGAAGCGCCGCACACACAGGGAGACGCTGAGGAGGGGAAGATGTTTCCCTAATGCTGCCATAACTCCCAGGGGGAACTGTATGTCGACCTGCCTTTGTGTGCTACAATGCGGGGGTATATAGAGGAGAAAGACAAGCGGCTCCTGTTGATCCCCAACCCTAAAAAGATCCACAGAAAAACGGGTTTCCCATACTTATCTGGTGCCTTTAGCAACCCAAGCCATGGGACTCCATGCTGCAGGAGAGCATTAACCTGCAATGGTTGCACCATAGAGCGGTGAGGAAGGGCTGGCCGTGATCCTGCAGGTATGAGGACAGAGAAAAGAATACTGACAGGGGGTGCAACTCTCCTATTTCTAGAGTTTGAAGTGGTCCTGTGGGTTGGTTGGGGGCGGGGCAACCAACCATTGGTATGCTGCCATGGAGGCACCAGGAAAATATTTTATTATAAATTAAACTAAGTGCATACCACAATATATCATTAGTTAAATCATCACAGCTTTGAAACAATCACATACTAAAATAAAATAACATTAAATAAGTCCTTGACATGTTCAACTACACTGCAGAGTGCATGAGCCTCATGGTAAATGTAGTTCCAAAACATCTGGGGTGCCAAGGTTTGCCATCACTGAACTAGGGGATGTTTGGAATGTGATAGCTTCATACGTTTAAATTTTTCAGGACATATTTTCTCTATGTATATCTAGTGATCCAGCCAGTAACACACTTCCTGTCATAGGATGACCACACTGATTGCTGTACCATATCTTTGGAGGAGCAGTGTTGTCACCTTAAGACAAGAACTGTGTTACAACTACAAAACACCTCTACCTCTCCTTGTCTCCAGAACACAGATGGGATGTGTTCTGTCATTTACAGACATGAACTGGGCAGGGCTGATAACAATGATTAAGATTTTAGTGCAAAGTTAGCAGATCACTACAGTAAGTAATCACTGGATTTCTGGCAGGACAAACAATATTTTTTAAGAGACAGAAAATGTTGAAAGGTATATTGTAGAAAATTTGTGAATATGTTTTAGATTTTGCCTACACATACAGATCTCATCGAAAACAGCTGTTATGTACACCACTTGAATGATTGAAGCATCACAGATATATAAACATTCTGACACAGAACTGTATTCTCAGTTGTCAGGCCACAATTCCAGATTTCACCAGAAGGTGGCAGTTGGTATGAAATCTGGAATTACCGGTCCCCCTCTATAAAATGCAGTAACCCAACAAAGGAGGAGAACCAAATGTGTTACTGCAGAGGGCAATATTAGTGAATTCCCATTAAAATGTATAAATCAAACAAATATACAACAAAAAGTTAAGTGACTAGACTGTAACATTTTAAATAGTGTAAGATACAACAAATTAATACTAAAACTATTTAGTTAAAAAGGAAATAGGTTTTTACCTGTATTCTGGGTTCAGAAATCCCAGTTATCTTGGCAATTAGGCACCTCTTTGTGAAGTTTGGATAGGGGTTACGATCAAACTCATTCATAAGGAAGGCAGTCTGCTCCTCGTTGAAGCTTGTCCTCTTTCTACATTGTGCTTTGGAGTTGCTGTTCTGGAAATCCTCAGTATTGACTCTGGGTTGCTTGCATCTTTCATACTCATCTTCTTCCAACTTTCCTAAAAATAAGCACAAGGAAATTCAAACATCATGAAAACTTGATTTAGGAGATAGAAAAAAATAATAAAAAAATTACAAAATAAAAATTCAAACTGATAAACACATTGACATCTCAAAATGTACTATTATAAATATTTTCCTTAGAGAAGAAAAATTTGATCAAGACAAAAGAGACAAAGAGATAGATAAGGAGAGAGAAAGAGATAGATAGATAGATAGATAGACTTACTTTTTAATGGATTCTGACTAATGGTGTCCTTATTTACAGGCTCCTAGGGGATTACAGATTTTTTGGCCCATGCTTCTTGTTGGAGCCTCAAGAGGGTACAAATTTCCAGCAGCTTTTGTTGTAGGGTGGATGAGTCTTGTAGATAAGTTTGGCTTTCTGTAGGTAAGAAACCATCAGGAGAGATGCATGGAGTGCTAGTGAAGTTGTCTTGGAACCTCAGGGGAGGAGACATTGTTGCATAGTCTTCTTCTAGAGAAAGCACAGTGCAGAGAACTTGGTCCAGCTCAGTATCCATGTCTGCTCACCTTACTTAATTCCGTTAGAATGAGGGACTGGGGTCCTTAGACTGCTTTTATCCCTAGAGAAATGTGGAATGGACCTGAACCAACACTGGGCTACAAACCCACTCAGTCCTTTGAAGTCTCTGATGAACTATATCCTTTGATCCTCCCCAGATACCTCACCCTAATGATGCCTTACAGCTTGGCATTACCAGTGTAGCAATTATTATGTAAATATGTGAATTGGAAGTCAGGTTTGATGTTCCGCTACTGTAAGAGTTGTCACCTCAGCTGTGAGTTATCCATCACACTTATGTATGTATGAATTCCCCATTTGAGAACTTCATATAAAACAATATTTTCATATTAAGAGATGCATGTAATGCATGTAAGAGATGCATCCAAAGAACTTTTTATATTTTAGGAAAAATCTCTTACATTCAAAATGAGTAGTTTATATAGGATATCACCTTGCTTTGGGAAGATCCCCTTTAACTTCCTGCTGTGTCTCTAAGATAGGATGTGAAGGGAAATCTCCCAACAGGACAGAGACAAGAAAATAAAAATGCTTGTTTCATCCCTTCCCTACTGTATTCAAAATAAAAATAAAAAAGAAGTTTACTTTGATTTCTTACATTTGTTGGTATATAATATGATATTACTATTTTTGTTATATTATATTATCACACGGACGTTTACTAAGAAAAATGTATTTATTAAAGGATTCATTAATTTTCACCTAATAACACATTTCCTATCCTAGGATGACAACACTCATTCAGCTTACTGTATCGCTGGAGAAGCAATATTGTCATCCTAGAATTGTGTTACAATCTCAAAACCACCTGCCTTCTTTTTTTTAATGGGGGAGGGAAGGTTCTGTAGTTCACAAAAGAAATGGGCAGAGCTGATAATAATATTTGGGATTTAGGGACCGCTAGGGTAGTGTGTGTTGGGAAGGCAGGGTAAAAATTAAAAGTACCTACAATCACTTACTACTTTTTTATAGAAAGAAGTTTTTTTTATTTAACCACCTTTACCTTTCTTTTTAACTTTTAGGAGCAGACAATTTCCAATTCAAAAAAAGCAGAGCCTGTTTTTTTATCAAAATCACCTTGTTGTCTTAAGCAGGCCATACATTATACGATTATCTTTCCTTCCACAATGGGGGGAATAGGCCGGTTGTACCTAATTTGATTCATTGATTGACTTGGGTACAATCAGCTTGCCCGTACAAGGATTGAAATTCGGCTGGTTCCTGCTTAGTCTTGGAATCTGAACATGTATTTTTAGATTTAGTGAACCAGAACATTTATTTTTTGGGGAGAAACCTTTTTCTAAAAAAGACTTCAGAGTTTTATTCCCAAATCCAAAATCAGTATAATAAAAGCTGCATTTTCTGGGGAGAAATAGAATATTGCTTTGACAAAAACCTTTCTGTTTTAGACCCAGAAAATGCAAAATGTAATTGTCAAACTAATTACTATTTTCTAATTTTCTAAGATGCAACATCAAACCACCCTTTTAGATCATTTAAAAAAATCTGACAAAACTTTATACTAAATAATAAGAAAATATTTTATTATAAATTAAACTAAGTGCATATAACAACATATCATTACCTAAATCATCATAGCTGTCTAACTATCACATGCTAAATGAAAATAACATAAAATAAGTCCTTGACGTGGATTTGAAGCCACATTTACAGCATCCACGTGTTTCCTGGAATCTGGAAATGTCCATTGATTTGTAGATCCTCGTATCTATTCTGAAAAGTGTTGGAAAGATCTTCTGGAGTTCGGAAGTGTCTACCTTGTATGTACTGAGAGTTCTTATGTCTTGGGAGATGTCTTGCTCTTCGGTTCTGGAACCAAACCTGTAACATGTAAAAATGAATCACCATTACTCATTTATATATTATTCTCGTTATACACTTATCAACAGGAGAACCAAAAGGGACATGCACAACTAGGCAATGTTTGGAATGTGTTAGCCTCATTTGTTTTAATTTTTCAGGACATGTTCAATTGGTGATCATGCCAGTGATACACTTCTCATCCTAACATGTCAATGCTTACTCACTGTACTGTCTCTATGGGGTAGCAGCATTGTCACCCTAGGACAGGAACTGTGTTAGGACTACAGAAAACCTCTCCCTTCTCTCATCTGCATAGCTTAGATGGGTGCTGCTCTCTAGTTCATGTGGGCAGGATTGATAATGTTTGGGGCTTCATTGTGGAATTATAAGCTCACTACAGGAAGTTAAGTGATCAATGAATTTCTGGCAGGATCAACAAACATGTAATTCAATGCTATTTAAAAAGGCAAATCATTGTGAAATGTGGAGGTAGTTATTAACCACTTCAGCCCCGGACCATTTGGCAGCCAAAGGACCAGAGGTCTTTTTTCAATTTCGCACTGCACTACTTTAACTGGTAATTGCGCGGTCATGCAATTTTGTAACCAAACGAAATTTGCGTCCTTTTCTTCCCACAAATAGAGCTTTCTTTTGATGGTATTTGATTGCCTCTGTGATTTTTATTTTTTGCGATATAAACGGAAAAAGAGCGAAAATTTTGAAAAAAAAAGAGATTTTCTACTTTTTGTTATAAAAAAAATCTAATAAACTCAATTTTAGTCAAACATTTGGGCCAAAATGTATTCAGCCACATGTCTTTAGTAAAAAAAATGCCAATAAGCGTATATTTATTGGTTTGCGCAAAAGTTATAGCGTCTACAAACTAGAGTACATTTTCTGGAATTTACACCGCTTTTAATTTATGACTGCCTATTTCATTTCTTGAGGTGCTAAAATGGCAGAGAAGTACAAAACCCCCCCAAATGACCCCATTTTGGAAAGTAGACACCCCAAGCTATTTGCTGAGAGGCATGTTGAGCCCATTGAATATTTTTTTTTTTAGTCCCAAGTGATTGAATAAAGACAAAAATAAAAAAGATTTTTTTTTTTTTCAAAAAGTTGTCACTAAATGATATATTGCTCACACATGCCATAGTTATATGTGGAATTGCACCCCAAAATACATTTTGCTGCTTCTCCTGAGTATGGGGATACCACATGTGTGGGACTTTTTGGGAGCCTATCCGCGTACGGGGCCCCGAAACCAAAGCACCGCCTTCAGGATTTCTAAGGGTGCAAATTTTTGATTTCACTCCTCACTACCTATCACAGTTTCGAAGGCCATAAAATGCCAAAATAGCACAAAACCCCCCCAAATGACCCCATTTTGGAAAGTAGACACCCCAAGCTATTTGTTGAGAGGCATGGTGAGTATTTTACAGCTCTCATTTGTTTTTGAAAATGAAGAAAGTAAAGAAAAAAAAATTTTTTTTTTTCTTTTTTCAATTTTCAAAACTTTGTGACAAAAAGCGACATCTGCAAAATACTCACAATACCTCTCAGCAAATAGCTTGGGGTGTCTACTTTCCAAAATGGGGTCATTTTGGGGGGTTTTATGCCATCTGGGCATTCCATGGCCTCCGAAACTGTGATTGGCAGTGAGAAGTGAAATAAAAAAATTACACCCTTAGAAAGCCTGAAGGCGGTGATTGGTTTTTGGGGTTCCGTACGCAGCTAGGCTCCCAAAAAGTCCCACACATGTGGTATCCCCGTACTCAGGAGAAGCAACAGAATGTATTTTGGGGTGTATTTCTACATATGCCCATGACATGTTTGAGCAATATATCATTTAGTGACAACTTTTTGTAAAAAAAAATATATATATTTTTTTTTTTTTCATTATTCAATCTCTTGGGACAAAAAAAAAAAATATTTAATGGGCTCAACATTGCTCTCATCAAATAGCTTGGGGTGTCTACTTTCCAAAATGGGGTCATTTGGGGGGGGTTTGAACTGTCCTGGCATTTTATGCACAACATTTAGAAGCCTATGTCACACGTCACCCACTCTTCTAACCACTTGTAGACAAAGCCCTTTCTGACACTTTTTGTTTACATGAAAACATATTTTTTTTTTGCAAGAAAATTACGTTGAACCCCCAAACACTATATATAATGTTAAAGCAAAGGCCCTACAGATTAAAATGGTGGGTGTTGCATTTTTTTTTTCCACACAGTATTTGCGCAGCGATTTTTCAAACGCATTTTTTGTGGAAAAAATACACTTTTTTTTTTATTTTAATGCACTAAAACACACTATATTGCTCAAATTTTTGATGAAATAAAAAATATGATCTTAGGCCGAGTACATGGATACCAAACACGACATGCTTTAAAATTGCGCACAAACACGCAGTGGCGACAAACTACATACATTTTTAAAAGCCTTTAAAAGCCTTTACATGATACCACATTAGATTCACGGAGGAGGTCTACTGCTAAAATTACTGCCCTCGATCTGACCTTCGCGGTGATACCTCACATGCATGGTGCAATTGCTGTTTACATATGACGCCAGACCAACGCTTGTGTACGCCTTTGCGCAAGAGAAGGGGGGGCAGGGGTGCTTTTTTTTTTTTTTTTGTTTTTTTTTTTTTTTTTATTTATTTAGCTTTTTTATTTTATTTTTAAACTGTTCCTTCCATTTTTTTTCTTTGTTATGATTTTTATTGTTATCTCAGGGAATGTAAATATCCCCTATGATAGCAATAGGCAGTGACAGGTACTCTTTTTTTGAAAAAATTGGGGTCTATTAGACCCTAGATCTTTCCTCTGCCCTCAAAGCATCTGACCACACCAAGATTGGTGTGATAAAATGCTTTCCCAATTTCCCAATGGCGCGGTTTATATCCGGGAGGGGGGACATTCCCTCCCACTGCTTGTAAAAGCAGTCTAGAGGCTAATTACCCGCTAGAATTGCTTTTACATGAAAGCCGATCACTGGCTGAAAAGAATGATACCAAGATGATACCTAAACCTGCAGGCATCATTCTGGTATAACCATTCAAAGTCCAGCAACATACTGGACATATATTGTAATCTTTTTTTTTTCATGCAGCCTCTTGGCTGAACGAAAAAAAGAGATTGATTGGTGGGTATGCCCACCATTAGAATACCTCCCTTCATCCACCCACTTCTAATGATGGGCATACATGCACCATTTATATATGCCGATGCATGGGGGCATCCTCCCGCAAAAGTTATGCCGTGTACACACGGTCGGAATTTCGACCGTATGTACGTGGCATTAGGAGCCAATCGCTCCTCCCCCCCCCCCTGCTGCCCCCATGCTTCGGCACATATGCTCTTTTTTTTAACTGTGGTGGTGAAATCACCTCCTACAGCGTTGGAGTCGCGGCTTTATGTATCGTGGGAGCAAACTCTGTTGCTGTCAAGATAAATAAATCCGCGTTGCAACTGAATGGCGCACCTGAAAACAAAAAAATGCTTAACACTAAAACACAGTAAACAAAATTACATACCTGAAAAGCAAGCATGATAAAACATGATAAAACATAATAAAACATTGCAGAATAGAATGGAGTAAAAAAAGAGCAACAATAGAGAGAGAATAGAGTGAGAGAGAGAACAATAAAACGACAACTATTTTATTTTTTTTTATTTTTTTGAGATTCACAGGTAAAAAAGCTCCTGACTGAAGCGACTGAATCAAAACGCTACCACAAAAAAACTGTTAGCGATCGCAGGGATCAGGCCTGACTCTGCGAACGCTGCAGTTATGTGTGCTTAGTGTTTTGTAAGTGACAGTGATCGATCGATACTGCACTTGGGTGGGCTGGGCTGGGCGGAGGGGGAAAACGCAGGTGCTAGCAGGTATCTGGGCTGATCCCGCTAACAATGCGTTTTTTTTTTTTTTGGAACCCTAAACTGCTGGGACGCTAGTATAGATCTGATCAGATCAGATATTGATCTGTTCAGATACTGTACCACTAAGGGAGGTGTATGCTTTGCGCGTGGGTGTTTGCGGTACTGGCACTAACCTGGGGCGACGCAGACCTTATTTGACCCTAAAACCTAATTGATATCACCCGCCGGGCGATCAGGGGGTTAAACCGTTATTGGGTAATAAATGGCGGGTGCCCTGACAGTATAAAAAACAAGCTAACTAACCAGCGTCACCCGTAACAGTAATACAAAAAAAAACTGGTTACCTAGCGACACTAATGCAGCGATCAGAAAAACGATCGCTTAGTGACACTGGCAAAAGGGGGTGAAAGGGTTAACTAGGGGCAATCAGGGGGTTAAACCTTTATTAGGTAATATATGGGGGTACCTGACGCTATATAAAAACCTGACGGGGAACCTAAATAACGAAATAACTAACTGGCTAACCAGCGTCACCAGTGACAGTTATACAGTGATCACTGGTGAAAGGGTTAACTCTAGGGGCAATCATGGGGTTAAAACCTTTATTTAGGTTGTAATATGGGGGTACCTGACCTATAAACCTATTTATGAACCTATATAAACATGGCGGTTACCTAAAAAAAAAAAAAATGGTTACCTAGCGACACTAATGCAGCGATCAGAAAAACGATCGCTTAGTGACACTGGCAAAAGGGGGTGAAAGGGTTAACTAGGGGCAATCAGGGGGTTAAAACCTTTATTAGGTAATATATGGGGGTACCTGACGCTATATAAAAACCTGACGGGGAACCTAAATAACGAAATAACTAACTGGCTAACCAGCGTCACCAGTGACAGTTATACAGTGATCACTGGTGAAAGGGTTAACTCTAGGGGCAATCAGGGGGTTAAAACCTTTATTTAGGTTGTAATATGGGGGTACCTGACCTATAAACCTATTTATGAACCTATATAAACATGGCGGTTACCTAAAAAAAAAAAATGGTTACCTAGCGACAGCAGTGACACTAATACAGCGATCAGAAAAACGATCGCTTAGTGACACTGGCAAAAGGGGGTGAAAGGGTTACCTGGGGGGCAATCAAGGGGTTAAACCTTTATTAGGGGGGGGGTAGGGGGCTACCTTGGACCTAAAACTAACTGCCCTGACAGTTATTACAGTCACACTGACACTAAATGCAGTGATCAGTAAAAAAATGATCACTGCAATTAGTGACACTGTGACTGGGGGGGGAGGGGGTGATCTGGGGGGTGATCAGGGGGTGACAGGGGGGTGTTTTGTGTGCCTAACTGTACTGGTGTCAGTGTAGTGTTGTGCACTAACCTTAACATGTTCGCCGCTCGGCGTCTCCGGTCACATAGACCGGCGCACCGAGCGTGACATCACTTCCGCCTTCCTGTCTATACAATAGACAGGAAGGGGAAGCTTTTCATTGGCCAGGAGCGATCGCGAGGGGGTGGCCAGAAACCACTGGCCGTCCCCTCGTCCCGGATCGCTCCTGAAGCGATCCCGACCGTCCCCGCCGGCGGAGGGGGGTCCGATCGGACCCCCCAACCGCCGGAAGAATGTCACGTACAGGTACGTGATTCTGCCTGTACGTGCCATTCTGCCGACGTATATATACAGGGGGCGGTCGGGAAGTGGTTAAATATGTTTTTTTTTTAGTTTGCCCATGCATATCCTAACCATAAAATCCTAATTTTTTACAACTCCCCTTGATACAGAAGAGGAACCCTCTTTTAGCTGTTTTTTATGCTACTTGAAAGATTGAATCATAGCCACAGGCATACAAAAAAAATTGCACAAAACCCTTTTATCGATTGTCAGGCCACAATTCCAGATTTCACCAGAAGGTGGCAGTTGGGATGGAATCTGGAAATACAGATTCCATCCTTATAAAATGCAGTGGCTGGAGGAGAACCACATGTGTTACTATGCATGGTAGTGTTAGTTAATCTACACTAAAACACATAAAAAAAAAAGTTGCATGACGATGCAGTAAAGTTGGAAATAAAATAATATACAACAAATTAATATTAGTTAAGAAACAATTGTGGTAAAAAAATATTTTTTTACCTGTATTTTAGGTTCTGAAATCCCAGTTATCTTGGCAATACGACATCTCTTTGTGAAGTTTGGATAAGGATTACGAGCAAACACATTCATCAAGAAGGCAGTCTGCTCATTTGTGTAGTTTGTCCTCCTTATGCACCTTTTATTTGTGTTGCTGTTCGGGAAATCCTCAATCTGGACTCTTGGTTGCTTGCATCCAGCATTCTCGTCTTCTTCCAACTTTCCTAGAAACAAGCGCAATGACAGGATTTAAACCTTTGCAGTTAACCACTTCCAGACCAGCCTCGTTTTGGATTTTAGGTGTTTACATGTTTTAAAACTGTTTTTTTTTTTGCTAGAAAATGACTTAGAACCCCCAAACATTATATATTGTTTTTTTTCTAACATCCTAGAGAATAAAATGGCGGTCGTTGCAATACTTTTTTTCACACCGTATTTGCGCAGCGGTCTTACAAGCGCACTTTTTTTGGAAAAAAGTCACTTTTTTGAATAAAAAAATAAGACAACCGTAAAATTAGCCCAATTTTTTTTTGGATTGTGAAAGATAATATTCCGCCAAGTAAATTGATACCCAACATGTCACGCTTCAAAATTGCGGCCGCTCGTGGAATGGCGTCAAACTTTTACCCTCAAAAATCTCCATAAGCGACATTTAAAAAATTCTACAGGTTGCATTTTTTGAGTTACAGAGGATGTCTATGGCTAGAATTATTGCTCTCGCTCTACCGATCGTGGCGATACATCACATGTGTGGTTTGACTACCGTTTTCATATGCGGGCGCTGCTCACGTATGCGTTCGCTTCTGCGCGCGAGCTCGTCGGGACGGGGTGTTTTAAAAAATTTTTTTTTGTTTTTTATTATTTATTTTACTTAATTGTATTATTTTTTACACAGTTTAAAAAAAAAAAAAATTGATCACTTTTATTCCTATTACAAGGAATGTAAACATCCCTTGTAATAGAAAAAAGCATGACAGGTTCTCTTAAATATGAGATCTGGGGTCAAAAAGTCCTCAGATCTCATATTTGGACTTCAATGGGAAAAAAAAAAAAAAAAAAAAATTAAAAAAATGTCATTTAAAAAAAATGACATTTGTAAATTTCCCTTTAAGACGTATGGGCGGAAGTGACGTTTTTGACGTCGCTTCCGCCCTCCTATGGTATAGAGATGAGTGGCGGCCATCTTAGCGTCACTCATCTCTATACACAGGCAGGGAACGGACCCGATCGCCTCCGCCGCTGCCGACGGTTCCGGTAAGCGGCGGAAGGCACGGGAGAGCGGCGGGAGGGGGGGCACCTCTCCCGCCGCCGATAACGGTGATCTCGCGGCGAATCCGCCGCGATGACCACCATTATCGGAAAGGGGACCGCTCACTGTAAAGAGGGATACCTCGGTTGTGGCAGCAGCTGCCGTTACCGAGATATCCCTCTTCAAAAAAATGACGTATATATACAGTGAGCGGTCGTGAAGTGGTTAAAGACAATACAAAGAGGATATTTTGTGCACAATTCTATTAACTGAATTATAAAGAAAAGAAAACTAAAATGTGTGGCTTACAATTAAATATTTCAGAACATTTGAAATAAAAAAAACTTTAAAAAGATTATCATTACGGCTCCATGCACACTGGCTTAAAAACTGTTGCTTCTACAGGAGTTCTGTTTTCTGCTTGTAGAAGCAGCTCAATGTTATTATATGTGTCCATACACATTTGGATGATTACAGGCATATTTTGAGATCAACGTTTAGACGCAGGGAAAAAAAAAATCTGATTCACTTTTCTGATTGGAGCTCACTGGCAGAAAAAACGTAAAACTCTCCTAAACGTGTCTAAACTTCTCCTCAACTCCTAAACTCGTCAAAAAAAATGCTCTATATGAACATTTTTTACTCCCAAGAGGACAGACAATTTTTTAAGCCCAGTGTGCATGGAGCCGAACAGTTGATTTAAGAGCTGCAACAATAAACATAATAAGAATAAGAATAGAATAAGAATAAACAGAATAAAAGAATAGATATATATAATGATAGATAGATAGATAGATAGATAGAGATAGATAGATAGATAGATAGATAGATAGATAGATAGATAGATAGATAGATAGATAGATAGATAGTAGATATATAGACTTACGTTTTAATGGATTCTGATTAATTATGTCCTTATATATATGTTCCCTAAGGATTATAGAGTTGTTGTCATGTGCTTCTTGCTGGATTCCGAAGAGTGTGTACATTTCCAGGATCTTTTGTTGTAGAGTGATGGAGTCTTGTAGGTCTTTCTGGATTTGTGTAGCTAAGAAATCATCAGAAGATATGCATGCTGGTGAAAATGTTCTGGAACCTCAGGGGAGGAGACATTGTTGGATAGTCTTCTTCCAGAGAAAGCACAGTGCAGATAATTTGGTCCAGCTCTGTATCCATGTCTGCTCACCTTACTTAAATCTGTTGGAATGAGGGACTGGGGTCCTTAGACATATTTTATTCCAAAAGAAATGTGGAATGGACCTGGACCAGTATTGAGGTAGAAACCCACACATTCCTTTGAAGTTTCTATCAATAGGAACTGTATCATTTGATGCTCTTTGGGTGCCTCACCCTAAAGTTGCCTTATTACAGCTCCGAAAAAGGAATTATTATGTAAATCTGTGTATTGGAAGTCAGGTTTGATGTTCCCCTACTGTATGAGTTGTCACCTCACCTGCAAGTTATTTATCACACCTTTATGTATGTTTGAAATCCCAAACTAGGCAATAACATTATGTTAAAAACCAAAACATTATATATGGTAGTCCATAATGTTTTGGTTTTTAAAATAATTTATATATTTATTGTCTTATATAAACCGAATTTCATAAGAACAAGTGAAATATAGTGCTTGTAGCAATTTAATTATTTAGATTAAAATAATTTAATTTAAAAATAAAATGAAATGTTTATCTTTCTTAGCTAGTATATATGATAGATAGAAAATCAAATGAGACTTAAGTTGGTCAATGAAAATGTATATGTTTATGTAGTGGCCTTCTTAAAACATTGACATAAAATAAAGAAAATATGAAAATAATAAAATATGATATAAAATTTGTCTGGTTTGCCTGGAGCTCACAATACTGTCTGCAACTAAAATTGTGCATGTGCTGTCATTTTTGTTTATGTATGAAAATCTTTCAATAAAATATTATGGAAAAAAATCTTGCCGATTTAGAAAAAGATAAAACACCAATATGTAATTGTTTAACTAATTACTATTTTCTTATTTTGTTGGAGATAATATGCAACATATTGACACTTACATGCAACTTTTTCAAAAAGTAACAAAACTTTTAAGATAATTTGTAAAATAATAAGGATTCAACAACAACCCATTTTAAAATATAAGAAAATATTTTATTATAAATTAAACTAAGTGCATTCCACAATATATAATCAGTTAAGTCATTACAGCTTTGTAACAATCACATACTAAAACAAAATAACATTAAAAAAAGTCTTGACATGGATTTAAAGCTGTATTTACAGCATCCACATGTGTAACGTATAAAAAGTTAATGTTTATTATATAAAAGGTTATCACCAGAGGGATCATAAGTGACTTGAACAACTAGGGCAGTGATGGCGAACCTTGGCAGCCCAGATGTTTTGGAACTACATTTCCTATAATGCTCAACTACACTGCAGAGTGCATGAGCATCATGGAAAATGTAGTTCCAAACCATCTGGGGTGCCAAGGTTTGCCATCACTGAACTAGGGGATGTTTGGAATGTGATAGCTTCATACGTTTAAATTTTTCAGGACATATTTTCTCTATGTATATCTAGTGATCCAGGCAGTAACACACTTCCTGTCATAGGATGACCACACTGATTGCTGTACCATATCTTTGAAGGAGCAGTGTTGTCACCTTAAGACAAGAACTGTGTTACAACTACAAAACACCTCTCCCTCTCCTTGTCTCCAGAACACAGATGGGATGTGTTCTGTCATTTACAGACATGAACTGGGCAGGGCTGATAACAATGGATACGATTTTAGTGCAAAGTTAGCAGATCACTAAAGGAAGCTTAGTAATCACTGGATTTCTGACAGGACAAACAACATTTTTTAAGAGACAGAAAATGTTAAAAGGTATATTGTAAACATTTGTGAATATGTTTTAGAATTTGCCTACACACACAGATCACATAGAAAACAGCTGTTATGTACACTACTTGTATGATTGAAGCATCACAGACATATAAACATTATGACACAGAACTGTATTCTCAGTTGTCAGGCCACAATTCCAAATTTCACCAGAAGGTGGCAGTTGGTATGAAATCTGGAATTACTGGTCCCGCTCTATAAAATGCAGTATCCCAACGGAGGAGGAGAACCAAATGTGTTACTTCAGAAGGCAATTTTAGTTAATTCCTATTAAAATGTATAAATCAAACAAATATACAACAAAAAGTTAAGTGACTAGACTGTAAAATTTAAAATAGTGTAATATACAACAACTTAATACTAAATAAACTATTTTGTTAAAAAGGAAATAGGTTTTTACCTGTATTCTGGGTTCAGAAATCCCAGTTATCTTGGCAATATGGCACCTCTTTGTGAAGTTTGGATAGGGGTTACGATCAAACGTATTCATCAGCAAGGCAGTCGGCTCCTCGTTGAAGTTTGTCCTCTTTCTACATTGTGCTTTGGAGTTGCTGTTCTGGAAATCCTTAGTATTGACTCCGGGTTGCTTGCATCTTTTATACTCATCTTCTTCCAACTTTCCTAGAAATAAGCACAAGGAAATTCAAACATCATGAAAACTTGATGTAGGAGATAGAAAAACAATAATAAAAAATGTACAAAATAAAAATTCAAACTGATAAATACATTGACATCTCAAAATGTACTATTATAAATATTTTCCTTACAGAAGTAAAATTGGATCAAGACAAAGAGATAGATAAGGAGAATGAAAGAGATAGATAGATAGCTAGATAGATAGATAGGTAGATAGATAGATAGATAAAGCCCCATACACACGGTCGGACTTTTTTCATGGATAATGGTGTCCGATCGGACAAGGTTGTTGAAAAATCAGACCGTGTGTATGCACCATGCACCGGACAGTGTTCGTCGGTTTGTCCGACGGACAAAGTCTTATCTCCTGCTGGAAAGATTTGCCGTCAACACGGTCCGATCACACCAAATCCGAGCGTGTGTACGCTTGTCCGACGGACAAAGTGCTACGCATGCTCAGAAGAAATTCTGTGACGGAAGCGCTCGGTCAGGTAAAACTACCTTTCCTAATCGACACAGCACATTCGTCACGCTGCAATGTTAAAATGTCTTTAATGCAGCGCATTCTCTTTTTCTTTACAATGCAACAAGAATGACATCTTTTAGCTGCTCCTATTCACCCGCACTTCTCACAAACTTACTTCTTTATTACTTTGCAGCATTTATACACTACATGTTTATTTTTACTCAGATCGTAATACAATCTTTGTTATTTTTTTACCATGATTTTTTTTTTTTTTTTTTTTTTTGGGGACTACATATTTGAAGGAGATTTTTTTTTTTTTTTGGTGGGGGTTTGTATGTCTCAAATTAGCAAAACCACATTATTAACATTTGTATTTCTTGCTTAAATTTACTAGGAGTTTGTTGGTTGTTGGTGCCCCTTGTTAATTCTACTTTAGGATTAGTGAAATGTACTTGCCTACTCAAAGAAAAACTGTCATTGTAGAAAAGTAAAACACAATAGTCAATGATTATTTCAAATCAAAAAAACCTTTATTTAGGTCTCAGCAACAAACCAAAGAGGAACGCAGCCATGGTGAAACTTGGGGAATTTGCAAAGCCTTGGACACCCATGGCAACCATCATTTTACAGACTTAAACAATTGGGGGCATGAAGAGTACCTATCTAAATAATAAGGGAGCGCAATCTGGTCCTGAAGTCCAAAACATCCGGAACTGCAGCAGATGCCATCTAGGTCCCCAGGCTCTGGTCCTACGAGAGGCTCCATCTTCTCTCAGACCAGACTGAGTCCAGGTCGTCACTCTCTTGTCTTCCTTGTACGCTTCCTTCCACGCCGTGGTGCTGGTGCTGGTGGGGTGGCAGAAGGAGGAGGAGGAGGCGGAGCAAGGTCACTCTCGCAAACATGTGTGAGGGGAGTCATCTCCCCAGCCATCCCCTCATTTAGTATTTTGAGGATGACCTCCTCACACATGCTGCGTTGCCCCGCCTCCATACCCGTAAATTTACTGGTAACCAAGGAGGCAAAGGCCTCCTCGTAGGTGGGTGTGGCATAGAGGGAGGCTGAGGCATCTCTGATCAGCTGGAGCGCTGACTCTCCCACCTCCCCCATGTTTTTCGCCCTTCTGTAGGGAAGGCGGAGGGGAGAGACTTGGGAGACAGTCAGGCTCCTACGCCTACCCCCCTCTTGGCTGCCACTACCCCCTGCCTCCTCCTGACTGCCACCTTCCACAGCCACCTCCTGGCTGAGGTCTTCCTGTGTATGAAAAAGGGACATAGTTTCAGTTATTTGTTCATCAAACACACACAATTCTCATCTAGTGACTGTTGCAAAATGTTTTCAAATACAAAACCATACAATTCTCTGCCTTGCAGTTTAGATTCTTCCCAAAAATGTCTCCCACACCACTGTCTGTTGATATGTCAATCACGTTAGGAAATAAGCAATTGGGGATCCTGAATTAACTGAACATCATTCATTATTCCCCAAACTGGTTACAAAACTACTATACCTGGAACAAGCTTGGCACCTGCACATCTTCCATACTGGAAGGCCCAGGTTGGTCCTCGGAAGCCTCACGCGGGGTGGCGTGCGTGGAAGGACGCGTGCAAGGAAGAGTCGAGAGTGACTTCCTGACAGTAGCCTGGTCTTTGAGAAAGTGGAGCCTCTCATAGTACCAGAGCGTGGGGACATGGACATCAGCTGCTGCAGCTCCAGATGCTTGTGACTTCAGGACCTTATTGCGCTCCCGGAAATAGGTAGTCTTCATGTTGGTGATCTTAACTTTTAAGTTTGCGACGGTTGCCATGGGCAGGGTAGGCTTTACAAATGCCACAAGTTTCAGCAGGGCTGCGTACCTCTTTGGTCTGTTGCTATAATCCCTGTGTTTCGCCTGCCATAAGAGGGGGAATTGCCGGTATTTATCAATGAAGTGGGGTAGAAAGCTCACGTCGTAGAAGGCATCCATCACCTCTGCAAGACACAACGCCACACAAAACAATATAAATAATGTCAGCCTAAACTCTCCTAATCTTCTCCATAAAGAAGCCTCAAGTTCTAATCAGTCTAGGCTAGTTATGTACCAACGTCAAATTGTACCTTCGTTTGTAGCGATCGTCTCGTGCGTGAGCTTTCTATCCCCTCGTCTCCCAGATCGTGGCTACGACACAGGCGTGTGACGTTTTATATACAGTGCGCATGCGTCAAACTCCGCCCGCCCCTGACGATCTTTCTCGTCTATTCCCCACCCCTTCTCTTTACGGCGCAGTGGGGAGAGCACATGGCGGGGACACAGCAGGTGCGCCCCAAATATCCCCCCAACGAGGAGGTGGACGAGGAAAGTCCGGAGGCACAAACGTCCCGATCCCGGAGCCTGAAATTCAAGGCCTCCAATATGTCATTTGGAGAAATGTTGGAGATGGTGGACATATTGAAGAGGAGCGACTATGATGGGAAGTATGGGCCTTACCTCAACCCCAATGTCCGCAAGGCCAAGATCATGTCTAAAGTTGTGAGGAGGCTGTACAATCATTTTGGGGTACAACGATCCAAGGAGCAACTGAGGAAATGCTGGTCAGACCTGAAACTGAGGGAGGCCGATCAGTACAGAAAGATCAAGCGAATTCTTCAAAAAAGTAAGTAGTTGTGTTTTGTGTTTGATTTCTTGCTTGCATACTGCTCCATGTGGTTGGATTTTTACAAAGTTGTACATTCCAAAATGGCCACTTTCATGTTCGTCTGTGCATTCGATCGTCCTCAGCCTCGATCTTTCTGCCACTGTCATGGTCGTGTGTGTGTCCATTCGATCGTACGCAACCTCGAACGTTCGGCCACTTATAATACGATGTTTGGTGTTTTTTTGGGGGAAAGGAAGTTTGTTCTCCCTAGAAATGTCATCCAGAATGTAAAGCCAATTTATTCAATGTAAAGGAGAGGTCACCTAGTAGCTGTTTACCCATCTGGACTCGAGAGCACTAGTGCTGGGACACCCAAACCCCCTTTTTAGTAGGCTTTTCCACACATGTGCTCCAGTGGATACTAGAGGGGGGTCTCCATCACACAAACTTCTACCAAAAAGCTAGTCAGTTTAGCACCTTTACAAAGTGACTACATTCATGTAGTTGACATTTGTAACTGGCCAAACTAAAATAGTGTCCGTCACTTTCAAGCAATGTTTGTCATTTCCTATTTCTGCCCTCAATAGATTGTGTTGCTAAATCTTCCTTTTGTACATTCTCATAGGGGAGAGAAAACTTGGGCCGTCTGAGGAAACCCCCAAACCAACACCTCCCAAAAAAGGGGAAAGAGCAGAAGCAGAGGAGGAGGAGGAGGAAGGAGAGATCATCGAACTTGGAGAAATTGTCACCACAACAGGTGAGTGTTGGAGAACACAGCTACTGGTAAGCTAATCCATGTATGGCTGCCTCATTTCCAACACCCCATTTTTGTTTGTTTGTGGTTTTTAGGTGACGTGGATGTTGTGGAAGAAAAATCGCACTTTACCACAGAGAGTGCCCACGTACTCATCGGAGAGATAATGGTCTGCAATCGAGATCTAGATTACATAAAGCAAAACATCAATGATGTTCAACAAAAATTGAAGAACGTCATTGATGTTTTAGGAAAAATATGAAAACGCACCAAGTAATTAACACACATTTGTGCCAGCTTCTGAACACATTTGCAACTTAAAAACTGTGTGAAATTTGGAACATGCACACATTGTGTCCACATGTGCTAGCTCCCATCATGGTGGATGAATGCCAACGTTTTTTTGGGGGTGCAAACACTTTACGAACTACGAAAGTGGTTGTGGTGAAGGGGTTGCACCCCCAAAAAACGTCCATTCATACCCATGATGGAAAATGGCACTTTTGAAGCTTCTAGGCATGTGTTTTACCATCTAATGGCCATTTTCAGACCCAAATTGTGTGCATGTTCAAAATTTCCACTTTTCGGGGGTGACCCCCCCATGTGATGAAGGCAAGATCAAACACACTTTGAACATATAGTCATGTCTGATCTTGTCTTCACTTTACAAAGTTGAACTTTCCTAGTTCATAGGTTCTGGTTAGCTCCATGCCTGGTTTTAACAATTGCGTAATCTTTGTAAACAATGTTGTAAATAACCAAGATGTTGTCAGTTTTGGCGTGAAGATTGTAAACGCACTTGTGAATGTTTTCCAAGTAAACTTTTTTCTTTTTCTAAATGTGTGGCTTCCTTATTTAAAAAACACAATGCATTATGTATGTAAAATGTAAAGGATATGGGGGGCAATGGGTGTTATTTACTAAAGGCAAATCCACTTGGCACTGCAAATTCCTTTCCCAGGGAACTTTTTCAATGCACTTGTAGAGCATAGCGGATTTGACTTATGTAAATGACACCCACAGTGCTTTGTACGAAAACAGAGCACAGCATTTTTCTGAATACACACATGTCAGACCTGGTGATGAAAAGGAGTATTTTGGGTGTCAGTTATGCAGGACAAACCTTCTCTAGACCAAAGATTAGGTATCAAACACACAACATGAGAATAATCTTTTTGGGAAGAAGAGACTGTTACCTCCTTTTGCCCAGAAAGTGCATTCCCACTGTCGAAGGCAAAGGGAAAAAATGTCAAAGTAAAATAAGCTAAAAAAAAGAAGACTGAAATGACAAGAAATCAGAGGTTGGTTAAAATATCAGATTTATTAAAAAATGCCTCTCACACATCGTCAGGCAGAGCAATGGCCCCCCTACCCACAAAGTACTGCATATATTGGTCGCGGACCGCGCGGGCATTTAGAGGGGGCAAGCCTGGACGTGCCACTTGAAGGGCTGTGAGGTCTGCATTTGGAGGGCCCTCCACATCTGGGCCAACGGGCACCACATAGTTCCTGTTATGTCTTTTGAGGAAGTTGTGCAATATGCAACAGGCAAGAACTATGTGGTTCAGTTTGTATTCCGCCAAGTTAAATGCCGTCAGGAACAGGCGGAAGCGGCTGGCCAGGATGCCAAAAGTGTTCTCCACCACTCTTCTGGCTCTGGACAGCCTGTAGTTGAAGACCCTCTGGTCCGGGGTGAGGGTCCTCATCGGGAACGGCCTCATCACATGGGGAGTCAACGCAAACGCTTCATCTGCGACAAAGACGAAGGGGAGTCCTTCGGCATTCTCCTCTGGAGGTGGCAAGCACAGACTGCCACTTTGGAGACGCCAGTAGAACTCCGTGTGCGTAATGGCCCCACCATCCGATATCCGGCCGTTCATCCCCACGTCCACATACATAAACTCGTATGTTGCCGACACCACCGCCAACATCACTACACTATTAAACCCTTTATAATTATAATAGTAGGACCCCGAGTTGGGCGGTGGGACGATGCGGACGTGTTTCCCATCAATTGCCCCTCCGCAGTTAGGAAAGTCCCAACGGCTGGCAAAGTGGGAGGCCACAGTCTGCCATTCCTGTGGCGTGGAAGGGAACTGTGGAGTGAAACAAGAAAAAAAAAATTAGTCACTTTGCACTTAAACATTGCAAGCAGATTAGACAATCAACATCTTGGAACAAGAGCATTGTATAAAATTGGAGGCTGGAAAGTATTTGCACAGAAAAGTAGAGGCTCCCCTTCACAGATGACTCACCCCCCATCAATCCCCCCACTTCTGATGGGCCATTGGCACTAACTAGGGTTCTGGGGGGGGGGGTTACAGGTAACCCTCTGCACTTAATTGATTGCCAAATGGCTCAATAATGTGTGCTAGTTTGGCCAGACCCTCACTTAACACTATTGGCAGCCCCCAGGAAAGATAAAATAACATTTCAACCCCCCCCCCCCCCCAAAAAAAGGCAGGCACATTGTGACATTCTTAAATTACCAAGAAAGCTAATAGGAGGGAAAGAAGACAAAAAATTAGGAAATGGAATGTATGGAGGCAGCCCCTTGCACTACATGCTTTGCTGAATTCATCCCTAAAGATGCCCACTATAAAGAGGTAGGTATATAGTGTGTATGGACCTTGGGAAAGCCAGCAGATAAAGGATTGGTACCATCTGACAGAGCAGTTGGGGGAGGGGGTTCCTAATGAGTTTGCCCCCCCCCCCCCCCCCCAACAAAAAAAAAAAATTTATAAAGGGGCTCGACATGAAGTAAACCACACAGCAAACATTTGTGCATATTTTAGGGGGTGTTTGGGGACAAACAATACTATGCAGCAGACAAAAGACATTGATTAAGTGACTAGGCCATAGGTGTCTATTGGGGCAGAAGAGCATGCTGGTGAGGTAAGTGAAGGGAAAAATGCATGAAGGAGAAAAGGGGCACAGCATATTAGAACATATTGCAATCATGGTAATTAGGGAAGGAGGTCAAAAATAGAAGACATTAGCAAACAGAGCATACATAGAAGGGAATAGTCAAGTAGAAATGTTACCTTAATATAGTCCTCCTGCAGGACCTGAATGATGGCAGAACAGGTCTCTGGAATAATGATTCCCAGGGCCTGGGGAGAGATACCTGAAGAGAACTTCAAATCCTGAAGACTTCTCCCTGTCGCCAAGTACCTCAACGTGGCAACAAGCCTCTGCTCCGGAGTAATGGCTTGTCTCATGCAGGTATCCTGCCGGCTGATAAAGGGGGTCAGCAAAGCCAAAAGACGGTGAAAATCGGGGTCCGTCATCCTGAGAATGTTCCTGAAATCATCAGGATTATTCTCTCGGATCTCACGAAGCAAAGGCATGTGCGAGAACTGGTCACGCTGAAGCAACCAATTCTTGGTCCACATACTCCTCGTCACTCTGTTCATGGACGGGTCTTGGGTCAAAGCTAAAAGCCCGACACCAATTCCGCGTACAGCACGAACTCGGCGACGAGTACGCACGGGAAACATCGCTCAGAAGGTCACAAAAGGTCGGCTGGTCAGAACGGACAAACAGAAAGCACCGATAAACAGCAAGGCCTGAAAGAACGAACTGAATACCAGCAACGAGCAGACAATAAGCAGTGCAAATCAAAGCGTCCTATATCAAGATATAGGCCGCAATGACCAACAAATGCGAACTGACTACACGCACTAATAAACAGATACGCACGACAAGCACAAACTGAAGAGCAGTAACGATCTGAGTCAGAAAACTGAGAAGCGCGAATCTTAAGTCACCAAACTTCCACTAACTCTCGATAAACACGGGATCAGCAGAAGGAGCCCAACGGGTGCCTGACGTGGTGCTGAACTTCCCTTTTGTAATCTCGTGGACGACGACTTACGTCACGACGTTCTTCCGGACCGGATATTCCGACAACGTAGTCCGACCATGTGTACGCAACACCAACATCGGACAAAGTACGTCGGACAAAATCCGACCGACCTGGTCCGCGGATTGTCCGAGCGTGTGTATGGGGCTTAAGTATCACCTTGCTTTGGGAAGATCCCCTTTAACTTCCTGCTGTGTCTCTAAGATAGGATGTGAAGGGAAATCTCCCAACAGGACAGAGACAAGAAAATAAATATGATTGTTTCATCCCTTCCCTACTGTATTCAAAATAAAAATAAAAAATAAGTTTACTTTGATTTCTTACATGTGTTGGTATATAATATGATATTACTATTTTTGTTATATTATATTATCACACGGACGTTTACTAAGAAAAATGTATTTATTAAAGGATTCATTCATTTTCACCTAGTAACACATTTCCTGTCCTAGGATGACAACACTCATTCAGCTTACTGTATCTCTGGAGAAGCAGTGTTGTCATCCTAGAATTGTGTTAGAATCTCAAAACCCCCTGCCTTCTTTTTCTTAATGGGGGAGGGAAGGTTCTGTAGTTCACAAAAGAGAAATTAAATTAACCACCTTTACCTTTCTTTTTAACTTTTAGGAGCAGACAATTTCCAATTAAAAAAAAGTAGAGCCTGTTTTTTTTATCAAAATCACCTTGTTGTCTTAAGCAGGCCATACATGATACGATTATCTTTCCTTCCACCATGGGTGGAATAGGCCGGTTGTATCCAATTTTATTGATTGATTGACTTAGGTACAATCAGCTTGCCCGTACAAGGATTGAAATTCGGCTTGTATCTGCTGAACCTTTAGTCTTGGAATCTGAACATGTATTTTTAGAGTTAGTGAACTAGAATTTTTTTGGGGGAGAAACCTTTTTTTAAAAAAGACTTCAGAGTTTTATTCCAAATCCAAAATCAGTATAATAAAAGCTGCATTTTCTGGGGAGAGCAAAATGTAATTGTTGAACTAATTACTATTTTTAAATTTTCTAATATACAACGTCAAACCACCCTTTTAGATCATTTAAAAAAAATCAGACAAAACTTTATACTTAATAATAAGAAAATATTTTATTATAAATTAAACTAAGTGCATATAACAACATATCATTACTTAAATCATCATAGCTGTCTAACTATCACATACTAAATGAAAATAACATAAAATAAGTCCTTGACGTGGATTTGAAGCCACATTTACAGCATCCACGTGTTTCCTGGAATCTGGAAATGTCCATTGATTTGTAGATCCTCGTATCTATTCTGAAAAGTGTTGGAAAGATCTTCTGGAGTTGGGAAGTGTCTACCTTGTATGTACTGAGAGTTCTTATGTCTTGGGAGATGTCTTGCTCTTCGGTTCTGGAACCAAACCTGTAACATGTAAAAATTAATCACCATTACTCATTTATATATTATACTCTTTATACAGTTATCAACAGGAGAACCAAAGGGGACATGTACAACTAGGCAATGTTTGGAATGTGTTAGCCTCATTTGTTTAAATTTTTCAGGACATGTTCAATTGGTGATCATGCCAGTGATACACTTCCCATCCTAAAATGTCAATGCTTACTCACTGTACTGTCTCTATGGGGTAGCAGCATTGTCACCCTAGGACAGGAACTGTGTTACGACTACAGAAAACCACTCCCTCCTCTCATCTGCATAGCTTAGATGGGTGCTGCTCTCTAGTTCATGTGGGCAGGATTGATAATGTTTGGGGCTTCATTGTGGAGTTATCAGCTCACTACAGGAAGTTAAGTGATCAATGAATTTCTGGCAGGATCAACAAACTTGTAATTCAATGCTGTTTAAAAGGCAAATCATTGTGAAATGTGGAGGTAGTTATTATTTTTTTTTTTAGTTTGCCCATGCATACCCTAACCAAAAAACTCCTACTTTTTTACAACTCCCCTTGATACAGCAGAGGAACCCTCTTTATGCTGTTTTTTATGCTACTTGAAAGATTGAAACATAACCACAGGCATACAATTTTTTTTCGCACAAAACCCTTTTATCGATTGTCAGGTCACAATTCCAGATTTCCCCAGAAGGTGGCAGTTGGGATGAAATCTGGAAATACAGATTCCATCCTTATAAAATGCAGTGGCTGGAGGAGAACCACATGTGTTACTGTGCATGGTAGTGTTAGTTAATCTACACTAAAACACATAACAAAAAATATAATACAAAAAAAGTTGCATGACGATGCAGTAAAGTTTGAAATAAAATAATATACAACAAATTAATATTAGTTAAGAAACAATTGTGGTAAAAAATATATTTTTTACCTGTATTTTAGGTTCTGAAATCCCAGTTATCTTGGCAATACGACATCTCTTTGTGAAGTTTGGATAGGGGTTACGAGCAAACACATTCATCAAGAAGGCAATCTGCTCATTTGTGTAGTTTGTCCTCCTTATGCACCTTTTATTTGTGTTGCTGTTCGGGAAATCCTCAATCTGGACTCTTGGTTGCTTACATCCTGCATTCTCGTCTTCTTCCAACTTTCCTAGAAACAAGCGCAATGACAGGATTTAAACCTTTGCAGTTAAAGACAATACAAAGAGGATATTTTGGGCACAATTCTATAAACTGAATTATAAAGAAAAGAAAACTAAAATATGTGGCTTACAATTAAATATTTCATATTATTTGAAATGAAAAAAACTTTAAAAAGATTATCATTACACCTCCATGCACACTGGATTAAAAACTGTTGCTTCTACAGGAGTTTTGTTTTCTGCTTGTAGAAGCAGCTCAATGTTATTATATGTGTCCATGCACATTAGGATGATTACAGGCATGTTTTGAGATCAACGTTTAGAGGTAGGGAAAAAAACAATCTGATTCGCTTTTCTCATTGGAGCTCACTGGCAGAAAAAACGTAAAACTCTCCTAAACTCGTCTAAAAAAATGCTCTATATGAAAATGTTTTACTCCCAAGAGGACAGACATTATTTTAAGCCCAGTGTGCATGGAGCCAAACAGTTGATTTAAGAGCTGCAACAATAAACATAATAAGAATAAGAATAGAATGAGAATAAACAGAATAAAAGAATAGATATACATAATAACAGATAGATAGATAGATAGATAGATAGATAGATAGATAGATAGATAGATAGATAGATAGATAGATAGATAGATAGAGAGTAGATATATAGACTTACGTTTTAATGGATTCTGATTAATTATGTCCTTATATATATGTTCCCTAAGGATTATAGAGTTGTTGTCATGTGCTTCTTGCTGGATTCCGAAGAGTGTGTACATTTCAAGTATCTTTTGTTGTAGAGTGATGGAGTCTTGTAGGTCTTTCTGTATTTGTGTAGCTAAGAAATCATCAGGAGATATGCCTGGGGTGCTAGTGAAATTGTCCTGGAACCTCAGGGGAGGAGACATTATTGGATAGTCTTCTTCTAGAGAAAGCACAGTGCAGATAATTTGGTCCAGCTCTGTATCCATGTCTGCTCACCTTACTTAAATCTGTTGGAATGAGGGACTGGGGTCCTTAGACATCTTTTATTCCAAAAGAAATGTGGAATGGACCTGGACCAGTATTGAGGTAGAAACCCACACATTCCTTTGAAGTTTCTATAGAGGAACTGTATCCTTTGATGCTCTTTGGGTGCCTCACCCTAAAGTTGCCTCATTACAGCTCAGAAAAAGGAATTATTATGTAAATCTGTGTATTGGAAGTCAGGTTTGATGTTCCCTTACTGTTTGAGTTGTCACCTCACCTGCAAGTTATTTACCACACCTTTATGTATGTTTGAAATCCCCAACTAGGGATTAACATTATGTTAAAAACCAAAACATTATATATAGTAGTCCATAATGTTTTGGTTTTTAACATAATTTATATTTTTATTGTCTTATATAAACAGCATTTAATAAGAACAAGTTAAATATGGTGCTTTTAGCAATTTAATTATTTAGATTAAAATAATTTAATTTAAAAATACAATTAAATGTTTATTTTTCTTAGCTAGTATATATGATAGATAGAAAATCAAATGAGAACTAAGTTGGTCAATGAAAATGTATTTGTTTTAGTAGTGGGCTTCTTAAATTATTATCATAAAATGTACTTAAACTGCTATTAAATATGTCTGGTTTGCCTGGTGTTCACAATACTGTCTGCAACTAAAATTGTGCATGTGCTGCCATTTTTGTTTATGTATGAAAATCTTTCAATAAAATATTATGGAAACAAACAAAAACATCTTGCTGATTTAGAAACAGATAAAATACCAATATGTAATTGTTGAACTAATTACTATTTTCTTATTTTGTAGGAGATAATATGCAATATAAAAACATATTTTTGACACTTACATGCAACTGTTTCAAACAGTAACAAAACTTTTAAGATAATTTATAATATAATTAGGAAGGCACAGCACCCAATTTTAATTTCTAAGAAAATATTTTATTATAAATTAAACTAAGTGCATACTACAATATATCAATAGTTAAATCATCTATTTGCATGTTCTCCCTGTGACTGTGTGGGTTTCCTCCAGGTACTCTGGTTTCCTTTCCTTCCACACTCCAAAGACATGCTGGTAGGTTAATTGGCTCCTATCTAAATAGGCCCTAGTAGGCATGTATGCATGGGAGATAGGGACCTTAGAATGTAAGCTCCTTGAGGGCAGGGATTAATGTGAATATACAATATATATGTAAAATGCTGTGTAAATTGACAGCACTTTATAAGTACCTATAATTTAAAAAAAATAATAAATCATAGCTTTTTATCACATACTAAAATAAAATAACATCAAGTAAGTCCTTGACATGGAATTTAAGCTGAATTTACAGCATCCACATGTTTCCTGGGATCTGGAAATGCCCATTGATATGTAGATTCTGGTATTGCTTCTGATGTTAGGAAGATCTCTGAGAGTCTCAAATGTCTCCTTCAATAAAATGTTATGGAAACAAAAACATCTTGCTGTTTTAGACCCAGATAAAATTCCAATATGTAATCGTGGAACAAATTACTATTTTCCAATTATATATGAGATAATACGCCGTATAATAACATATGTGTGACACTTACATGCAACTGTTTTAAAAAGTAACAAAACTTTTAACAGCCCTCAAATTTTCTGCTCGCCTACTTGCATTTTGCAAGCAGAAAATGAGGGCTGGCGAGGAGCTGGGCTGCCTGGGATTGGGGGGGGCGAGCACCGCTGGTGGGTGGAGTTGACTGGGAGCTGTCCGGTGGAATAGTGCCATGGAGTTAGAGGAGAGCCGCGGGATTGCCGAGGGGTAATACACACCGTAACAGCTGTCTCCGCTCACTCTCACACAGCCCCGCCTCTTCCTAACCCGGCGCCTGTAATAGACAGAACGCGGGTCCAATGCGGCGATGCATTCTGTCTATCACAGGCGCGGGGTTAGGAGGAGGCGGGGCTGTGTGAGAGTGAGCAAAGACAGTTGTTACGGCGTGTATTACCACTCAGCGATCCTGGCTCTCCTCCAACTCGACATGATCCAGCCGCCCCCTCTTACTTCCTCTGCCCTGGCAAGGCTGCAATGGGGGCACTGTGATGCTGCTATTTGGGGAACAGTGATCCTAAAAATGGGGGCACAGTGAGGCTGCTATTTGGGGCACAGTGATGCTGCTATTTGGGGCACAGTGATCCTGCAAATGGGGGCAAGGTGAGGCTGCAAATGGGGGCACGGTGAGGCTGCAAATGGGGGCACGGTTAGGCTGAAAATTGGGGCACGGTGAGGCTGCAATGTGGGGCACGGTGAGGCTGCAATGTGAGGCATGGTGAGGCTGCAATGTGGGGCACGGTGAGGCTGCAATGTGGGGCACGGTGAGGCTGCAATGTGGGGCGCGGTGAGGCTGCAATGTGGGGCACGGTGAGGCTGCAATGTGGGGCACGGTGAGGCTGCAATGTGGGGCACGGTGAGGCTGCAATTTGGGGCACGGTGAGGCTGTAATGTGGGGCACGGTGAGGCTGCAATGTGGGGCACGGTGAGGCTGCAATGTGGGGCACGGTGAGGCTGCAATTTGTGGCACGGTGAGGCTGCAATGTGGGGCACGGTGAGGCTGCAATGGGGGCACGGTGAGGCTGCAATGGGGGCACGGTGAAGCTGCAATGTGGGGCACAGTGCGGGTGCAATGTGGGGCATGGTGATGCTGCAAAGGGGGCACAGTGAGGCTGCAATGTTGGGCACGGTGAGGCTGCAATGATGGGCACAGGTCATGCTGCAATAATGGGCACTGTTGAGGCACTGCTGAGGGGAACTGATAAAGTTGTTGATATTTATTTTTGTAACATAATTCTGCATAAAACATTTAAGTGTAATTTCATGAGATAATTTTTGATAGCGTAATTAGGGGTGGGGCAGGGTAAGGGTTGGGTGGGGCAATTGGTGGCGAGTAACCCTTGAGACCTGGCTTGTAGCCCAGGACTTGAAATTTTGAGCCCTGCTTTTAATATAAATATAAAATTATAAAATTATAAGAATTCAACAACAACCCATTTTAAAATATAAGAAAATATTTTATTATAAATTAAACTAAGTGCATACTACAACATATCATTAGATAAATCATCACAGCTTTGTAACAATCACATACTAAAATAAAATAACATTAAATAAGTCCTTGACATGTATTTGAAGCTGTATTTACAGCATCCACATGTTTCCTGGGATCTGGAAATGTCCATCGATTTGTAGATTCTGGTATGGATTCTGAAAAATCTTGGGAAGATCTCTGGGAGTTGAGAACTGACTACCCTGGGCGCTTTGGGATTTCATATCTTTTGAGAGATGCCTTGTTCTTCTGTTCTGAAACCAAACCTGCAACATGTAAAAATAAATTCTCATTAATAATCTATATACTGTAATGTATAAAAAGTTCATGCTTATTGTATAAACGGTTATCACCAGAGGGATCAAAAGTGACTGGAATAACTAGGGCAGTGATGGCGAAACTTGGCAGCCCAGATGTTTTGGAACTGCAGAGTGCATGAGCATCATGGAAAATGTAGTTCCAAAACATCTGGGGTGCCCAGGTTTGCCATCACTGAACTAGGGGATGTTTGGAATGTGATAGCTTCATACGTTTAGATTTTTCAGGACATATTTTCTCTATGTTCATCTAGTGATCCAGCCAGTAACACACTTCTTGTCATAGGATGACCACACTGATTGCTGTACCATATCTTTGGAGGAGTAGTGCTGTCACCTTAAGACAAGAACTGTGTTACAACTACAAAACACCTCTACCTCTCCTTGTCTCCAGAACACAGATGGGATGTGTTCTGTCATTTACAGACATGAACTGGGCAGGGCTGATAACAATGGTTACAATTTTAGTGCAAAGTTAGCAGATCACTACAGGAAGTAATCACTGGATTTCTGTCAGGACAAACAAAATTTTTTAATAGACAGAAAATGTTGAAAGGTATATTGTAGAAAATTTGTGAATATGTTTTAGATTTTGCCTACACACACAGATCTCATAGAAAACAGCTGTTATGTACACTACTTGAATGATTGAAGCATCACAGACATATAAACATTCTGACACAGAACTGTATTCTCAGTTCTCAGGCCACAATTCCATATTTCACCAGAAGGTGGCAGTTGGTATGAAATCTGGAATTACCGGTCCCCCTCTATAAAATGCAATAACCCAACAGAGGGGGAGAACCAAATGTGTTACTGCAGAGGGTAATTTTAGTGAATTCCCATTAAAATGTATAAACCAAACAAATATACAACAAAAAGTTAAATGACTAGACTGTAAAATTTTAAATAGTGTAAGATACAACAAATTAATACTACAACTATTTTGTTAAAAAGGAAATAGGTTTTTACCTGTATTCTGGGTTCAGAAATCCCAGTTATCTTGGCAATATGGCACCTCTTTGTGAAGTTTGGATAGGGGTTACAATCAAACTCATTCATCATGAAGGCAGTCTGCTCTTCGTTGAAGTTTGTCCTCTTTCTACATTGTGCTTTGGAGTTGCTGTTCTGGAAATCCTCAGTATTGACTCTGGGTTGCTTGCGTCTTTCATACTCATCTTCTTCCAACTTTCCTAGAAATAAGCACAAGGAAATTCAAACATCATGAAAACTTGATTTAGGAGATAGAAAAACAATAATAAAAATTTTACAAAATAAAAACTCAAACTGATAAACACATTGACATCTCAAAAATGTACTTATATAAATATTTTACATAGAGAAGTAAAATTGGATCAAGACAAAGAGATAGATTAGGAGAGAGAAAGTGATAGATAGATAGATAGATAGATAGATAGATAGATAGATAGATAGATAGATAGATAGATAGATAGATAGATAGATAGATAGATAGATAGATAGATAGATAGATAGATAGATAGATAGATAGATAGATAGATAGATTACTGTTCACTATATATCCATCAAGTTTTTTCATCCTTAATACTCTTGCCATTAGAATTCTTCTAGATGTGGTCTAATGTACAATTTCTTTAGCCAAATCACAATCACAGAAAATAAAGTGTAACTAAAACAATAAAAAAAAATGTCTGCAAGGTAAACAGATACCTTCAACACTAGCAGATGCAGCAAAATAGTAAAACAAACAAAAATATTAAGGGTAAGCGATACACCAGATTTTTCGATTTTGATAGTGACGTTTTTTTGGGCCTTTTGGTGGTAGGATCCTTGGAAAAAAGTACTTTTAAAGGTTAAGAGGCCAAATATAGAGAGAAATCACTTATATTTCAGTTTGTTTAATAGGGTTTTATAACTTTTGTATTTGCCTTGCATATGCTGATCTGATGTAAAAAAATGAAAAAAAAATAAACACATAAAATGAGAATATATATATATAATTTAAGCAAATAATAAATAAAAAAGCTTAAAGTTTTTCTTCAACAATGAAAATGTTTTTCTTCATTAGAGTTGACATAATTGAGATAAATTATACCTTTGGACTTCAAGAACTACAATTTCAGAAATGTAAAATAATACATCATTGTGTCATATTTATGCCCTATTTATGCTAACAAATAAGAATAACATGGAAATAATAGGAATAAGAAAATTTGCGAATGCTTACTTTTTAATACTTTCTGGTTTTGATTGTAACTAAGATTTTCTTGGCCGTTCATGCTTGGTGTAAATTTAGATATTTGTTCACTGAAGCCTGGGTTGATGCTTTTGCCGTTACCTTCTTCTTGTTGGTAACCCAGATAGGAATAGAGTTCTAGCAGAGTCTGCAATAAAACATTTGAGACCTTATGTGGCCCCGAAATGTTCATGATGGAGAGAAGGTTTGGCAGCTCTCCATTGGGGCTAGATGGATAATTCAGATTCCTCAGGGGAGGAGACATTGTTGGGTAGTCTTCCTCAAGAGATAGGACAGTGCAGATTATGTGATCAAGTTCTGGGTCCATGTCTGATCACCCCGGCTTCTCTTGGTGGAAATGATGTACCAGACTCCCCAAACTAACTTATATCATACATGATGTGTATTGGGGAACAGAGTGGCATCTGCTTTTGATCTGCCCATGAGGTATGAGTGTAAACAGTGTGCTTTGATCTGCACATGAGGTAAGGGTGTAAATAGTGCACTTTGATCTGCCCATGAGGTATGAGTATAAACAGTGCACTTTGGTCCTTTATAGACTCATGCCCACCTCTCCTCTATAGTCAAGGTAAAAATATATTGTATTTGATATGTAAATAGCTTGATATTCTTTTGTTGAGGATAAACCAGACCTTCTTTTATGTTTTGAATAGACCTGTTATTTATGCAGAGGCCTTTTATTAACAACCTGATTTTGATCTAAGCAAAAGTAAAATCCACATAAAATTTATATTTGATTTTATCACCTGCAAAACAAAACAAATGTAATTTTATAACATTTTAAAAAGGTATATAAAATTAACTATATTTTTTTATATCACCTACAGAAGGAAACTATGCGGATAGAACATTTTAAAAACCAAAATAAATGACATTTATTTTTCTATATTATCTAAAGAACAAAAGTCAGATTTTTTAAAACACACATAACGTGCATATTTGTGCTAAATTTAAAATGCAAACATGCTCGGGACAAACTTAGTTCTTCTATGTTTCTATCACAACAAATCTGAATTTTAAAGCGCCTTTCCACAAACGTTACTTTTTCCTTTTTTCTTTAAATTGAATGTATGGATATATACAGCTATTTTGAAAATTGATGTTATACATTTTTTTTATTTGGGTGTTTATGAATTGTTATTTTGTTTGGTTTATTAGAAGACACCCATAAATGCTATACAGTTACTAGCAGATATGGAGATGATAACAAATAACAACTGATAACAACTGAAATTGCCTAAAATTATAATGAATGTCAAACAGATTTTTTTGGGCCTTTTGGTGGTAGGATTCTGGAAAACAAAGTTGAGGGGCCAAACATATAGATAAATCATCCGTATTTCAGTTAATTTAATAGGGTATTATAACTTTTGTACTTGCGATGTATATGCAGATCTGATATAAAAATATAAAAATAAATTAATAAAATGAGAATATAGGAACTTGAGTCTTGACCCCAACCCAATAGAACACCTTTGGGATGAATTGGAGCGGAGACTGCGAGCCAGGCCTTTGCATTCAACATCAGTGCCTGACCTCACAAATGCACTTCTGGAAGAATGGTCAAACTTTTCCATAGACGCACTTCTAAACCTTGTGGTCAGCCTTCCCAGAAGAGTTGAAGCTTTTATAGCTGCAAAGGGTGGGCCAACTCAATATTGAACCCTACGGACGAAGACTGGGATGTCATTAAAGTTCATGTGTGTAAAGGCAGGCGTCCCAATACTTTTGGTAATATAATATATAAATATTTTCTGTATATAAAATGAATGCAAATAAATGAAAAAAGTTTAAAGTGTATGCCCGGACTACATTTTCTTTTCTTTATTTTAGACAAAATTGAAAATTGTTTTTCTTTATTAGAGTTTTAGAAAGCTGGGACCCCTGTTATTTTTACCTGTCCCTGCTTTATGTTTTCAATTAATTCCTGTCTAGTAAACATTGTTAGCAGAACAGGAAGTAAGAGTAAATCTCTCTCATTGATTCCCAGGTAGCAGACAAAAGCCAGGAAGGGCTTCTAATCCTTTCCCACTCTATCCAAAACCAGAAAAAATGTTTTGTCTTGGCATACAATTTAAGGTCCCAATGCCACGTATTTCATGTTTAGCGAAATTAAATATTGAACACAAAATGTTTAATGAAATCTTAATTACTGTAATCAATGGCCCTATACCTGACTATTTGTATTTGGGCAGAGTGGCATCTGATTTTGATCTGCCTATGAGGTATGAGTATAAACAATGCACTTTGATTTAAGGTAAAAATTAATGAAATCTTAAAATTACTGTAATTACAATGATAGCCCTAGACTCATGACTATTGGTATTCAAACCTCCCGCTGCTCACATCCGAACGCCGCGTCCGACCGTCACATCCGGTCGCGTCGGCGGAAGCGGAAGTCAGGCCCCTCTATCCAAAACCAGAAAAAATGTTTTGTCCTGGCATACAATTTAAGGTCCCAATGCCACGTATTTCATGTTTAGCGAAATTAAATATTGAACACAAAATGTTTAATGAAATCTTAATTACTGTAATCAATGGCCCTATACCTGACTATTTGTATTTGGGCAGAGTGGCATCTGATTTTGATCTGCCTATGAGGTATAAGTATAAACAATGCACTTTGATCCTTTACAGACTTCACACCCAACTCTTTATACTAGGGATAAAAATATTGTATTTGATATGTAAATGTATGATATTCATTTGTTGGGGATCAACCAGACTTTTATGTTTTGCATACACCTGTTAGTTATGCAGAGACCTTTAATTAACAACCTGATTTTGAACTAAGCAAAAGTACACTAACCTATGGATACAATAAATAATTAATTTATTATATACAGTGCCTTGAAAAAGTATTCATACCCCTTGAAATTTTCCAAATTGTGTCATGTTACCATCAAAAATGTAAATATATTTTATTTGGATTTAATGTGAGATAGACCAACACAAAGTGGCACATAATTGTGAAGTGTAAGGAAAAAGATAAATGGTTTTAAACATTTCTTAGAAATAAATATGTGAAAAGTGTGAATATGTGCATTTGTATTCAGCCCCCCTGAGTCAATACTTTGTAGAACCACCTTTTGCTGCAATTACAGCTGAAGGTCTCCTTGAGCGTGTCTCTACCAGCTTTGCACATCTAGAGAGTGAAATGTTTGCCCATTCTTCCTTGCAAAATAGCTCAATCTCTGTCAAATTGGATGGAGAGCACCTGTGAACAGCAATTTTCAAGTTTTGACAGAGATTCTCAATTGGATTTTGGTCTGGACTTTGACTGGGGCATTCTAACACATGAAAATGCTTAGATCTAAATCATTCCATTGTAGCTCTGGCTGTATGTTTAGGGTCGTTGTCCAGCTGGAAGGAGAACCTCTGCCCAAGCCTCAAGTCTTTTGCAGACTCTAACAGGTTTTCTGCTAAGATTGCCCTGTATTTGGCTGCATCCATCTTTCCCTCAACTCTGACAAACTTCACTGCCCCTGCTGAAGAAAAGCCCCCCCCCCCACAACATGATGCTGCCACCATCATGTTTCATAGTGAGGATGGTGTATTCAGGGTGATATGTTAGTTTTCTGCCTACCTTTTAGGCCAAAAAGATCAATTTTGGTCACATCTGACCAGAGCACCTTCTTCCACATGTTTGTGTGTCCCCAACATATCTTCTTGCAAACTGCAAACAGGACTTCTAATGGCTTTCTTTCAACAATGACTTTCTTCTTGCCACAATTCCATAAAGGCCAGATTTGTGGAGTGCACGACTAATAGTTGTCCCGTGGACAGATTCTCCCACCTGAGCTGTGGATCTCTGCAGCTCCTCCAGAGTTACCACAGGCCTCTTGGCTGCTTCTCTGCTCTCTTTGCCCGGCCTGTCAGTTTAGGTGGATGGCCATGTCTTGGTAGGCAGTTGTGCCATACTCTCCATTTTCGGATGATGGATTGAACAGTGCTCCGTGAGATGTTCAAAGCCTGGGATCATTTTTATGTAACCTAACCCTGCTTTAAACTTCTCCACAACGATATCCCTGACCTGTCCGGTGTGTTCCTTGGCCTTCACGATGCTGTTTGTTCACTAAGGTTCTCTAACAAACCTTTGAGGGTTTCACAGAACAGCTGTATTTATACTGAGATTAAATTATACACAGGTTCACTCTATTTACTAATTAGGTGACTTCTGAAGGCAATTGGTTCTACTAGATTTTAGTTAGGGGTATTAGGGGTATTAGAGTAAAGGGACTGAATACAAATGCAGGTCACAATTTAGATATTTATTTGTAAAAAAAATTGAAAACCATTTATCATGTTCCTTCCACTTCACAATAATGTGCCACTTTGTATTGGTCTATCACATAAAGAAGATTTAAAGGGGTATGAATACTTTAACAAGGCACTGAAAGTAACTATGGTACATTTAATATAACATCAACATACTTAAGCTTTAGTTAATGAATGTAACCATGCTTTGATTATAAAATATTGCCCTCCGTTGTCTAATTCTATGCAAAAGTCTCCATAAGGATTTCTGCCTTTGTAACTCACACATTCCCAAAACATCAGTGATCCACCTCCGTACCTTTCATCATAGGCCTTGTCAACTTCTCTCCAAATGTAGCGTTTATGGTTGTGGCCAAAAAGCTAAATTTTGGTTTCATCACTCCAAATGACTTTGTGCCAGAAGGTTTGAAGCTGCTTGTCTCTGTGCTGTTTGGCATATTGTAAGCGGGATACTTTGTGGCATTTGCGTAGTAATGGCTTTCTTCTGGCGACTTGACCATGTAGCCCATCTTTCTTCAAGTGCCTCCTTATTGTGCATCTTGAAACAGCCACACCACATGTTTTCAGAGAGTCCTGTATTTCGCCTGAAGTTATTTGTGGATTTTTCTTTGCATCCCGAACAATTTTACTGATTTTCAAATTTCAAAATATCTGTTGGTCTACCTGACTGTGGTTTGGTTTAAACAGAACCCCTCATTTTCCACTTCTTGATTAGAGTTTGAACACTGCTGATTGGCATTCTCAATTCCTTGGGTATCTTTTTATATCCCTTTCCTGTTTTATTCAGTTCAACTGCCTTTTTCCCACAGATCGTTTGACAATTATTTTGCTTTCCCCATGACTCAGAATCCAGAAACGTCAGTGCAGTACTGGATGAAAGATGCAAGGGTCTGTCAGGAGTCCAGAAATGCATTGACCTTTTATACACACACACACTAATTACAAGCAAACAGATCACAGGTCAGGATGGTTACCTTTAATAGCCATTCAAACCCCTTTGTGTCAACTTGTGTGCATGTTATCAGTAGGGATGAACTTCGAGTTCGACTCATGTTCGACTCGAACATTGCCTGTTCGCCCGTTCACCGAACAGCGAACAATTTGGGGTGCTCGCGACAAATTCGAAAAGCAGTGGAACACCCTGTAAAAGTCTATGGGAGAAATCTAAAGTGCTAATTTTAAAGGCTTATATGCAAGTTATTGTCATAAAAAGTGTTCGGGGACCTGGGTCCTGCTGCAGGGGACATGTATCAATGCAAAAAAAAGTTTTAAAAACTAACGTTTTTTCGGGAGCAGTGATTTTCAATAATGCTTAAAGTGAGACAATAAAAGTGTAATATATTACTGTAAATTTCGTACCTAGGGGGTTTGTATAGTATGCCTGTAAAGGGGCGAATGTTTCCCGTACTTAGAACTGTCCCTGCACAAAGTGTCATTTCTGAAGAAAAAAAGTCATTTAAAAGCACTCACGGTTATAATGAATTGTCAGCTCCCGGTAATACAGAGATCAGTCATTCAAAGTCATTGATAAAAAAAAAAATTGTGGGGGTCCCCCCAAATTAAATTACCAGGCCTTTTAGGTCAGGTAGGGATATTAACGGGAACCCTGCGTCAAACAAAACAAAAATTACCTGGGGTTCCCCCCAAATATCCATACCAGACCCTTTATCCGAGCACGCAACCTGGCAGGCCACAGGAAAAGAGGGGGAAGAGAGAGCACCCCCCTCCTGAACCGTACCAGGCCACATGCTCTCAACTTTGGGAGGGTGCTTTGGGGTTAGCCCCCCAAAGCACCTTGTCTCTATGTTGATGGGGCAAGGGCCTCATCCCCACAACCCTTGCCCGGTGGTTGTGGGGGTCTGCGGGTGGGGGGGCTTATCGGAATCTGGAAGCCCCCTTTAACAAGGGGACCCCCAGATCCCGGCCCCCCTATTTAAAATGGTAACGGGTACATTGTACCCCTACTATTTCACAAAGAAAGTGTAAAAATTTTTAAAAATACCAGCGATGGTAATCCACTCTCGGTATCCTGCGATGGGTGATCATCTCTCCGGGGTCCAGCGATGGATGATCTCTCCTCTCCATGTCAAGGGTCCAACGATGATGTCCAGCGCAGCGCATCCTGTCTCCACCGGAGACGCCGCAGGAATCCCGGCTGCCTGACAGGTCTCTTAGCTGAGGAGGATGGGGCCACCCGTCATGTGACCCCCCTCTGACGCAAGGGAAAACCTGGGATTCCCCAGTGATGCGCGGGTGACCCCACCCCCCTCTGATGTAACGCAGGTTTCCGTTACATCAGAGGGGGCGGGGTCACCCGCACGTCACTGGGGAAGCGCGGGTTTTCCCTTGCGTCAGAGGGGGATGGGGTCACATGACGGGTGGCCCCGTCCTCAGCTAAGAGACTTGTCAGGCTGCCGGTGTCTCCCGCGGTGGAGACAGGATGCGCTGCGCTGGACATCATCGTTGGACCCTGGACCTGGAGAGGAGAGATCATCCATCGCTGGACCCCGGAGAGATGATCACCCATCGCAGGATACCGAGAGTGGATTACCACCGCTGGAATATTTTTTTATTTTTTTTATTTTTTTTATTTTTAATAAAGAACTTATCCCAATGGTGTCTGTGTGTTTTTTTACAATTTTTTACACTTTTTTGTGAAATGGTAGGGGTACAATGTACCCGTTACCATTTCAAACAGGGGGGCCGGGATCCCCTAGTTAAAGGGGGCTTTCAGATTCCAATAAGCCCTCTGCCCGCAGACCCCCACAACCACCGGGCAAGGGTTGTGGGGATGAGGCCCTTGTCCCCATCAACATGGGGACAAGGTGCTTTGAGGGGCTACCCCCAAAGCACCCTCCCAATGTTGAGTTCATGTGGCCTGGTACGGTTCAGGAGGGGGGCGCTCTCTCGCCCCCCTCATTTCCTGCGGCCTGCCAGGTTGCGTGCTCGGATAAAGGGTCTGGTATGGATTTTTGGGGGGAACCCCACGTGATTTTTTTTAATTTGACGCGGGGTTCCCCTTAATATCCATACCAGACCTGAAGGGCCTGGTAATTGAATTTGGGGGCCCCCCACGCATTTTTTTTTTTTTTTAATCAATGACTTTCAATGACTGTTCTCTGTATTACTGGGGGCCGACAATTCATTATAGCCGTGAGTGCTTTTAAATTACTTTTTTTCCTTCAGAAATGACACTTTGTGCAGGGACAGTTCTAAGCATGGGAAACATGCGCCCCTTTACAGGCATACTATACACACCCCTAGGTATGAAATTTAAAGGAATATTACACTTTTATTGTTTCACTTTAAGCATTATTAAAATCACTGCTCCCGGAAAAACTGACATTTTTAAAACTTTTTCTTGCATTGATACATGTCCCCTGGGGCAGGACCTGGGTCCCCAAACACTTTTTAGGACAATAACTTGCATATTAGACTTTAAAATTAGCACTTTTCATTTCGAAGGTTCAAGTCCCATAGACTTTAATGGGGTTCTAAAGTTTGCGCAAATTTTCGGTCCGTTCACAGGTTCTGGTGCGAACCGAACCGGAGGGTGTTCGGCTCATCCCTAGTTATCAGGCCAAAATCACTAGTGTATGTAAACTTTTGATCGGGGTCATTTGGGTAGTTTCTGTTGTCATTATGATTAAAAAAGTGTAAACACAGTTGATTGATAATAAATGGCTTCAGCCAAACACTAACCATGGGTGAAAGAAATATTTTTGTTTTATCATTCATATTATCTAAAAAATGGCCAATAAATCATAAATTCTGCAAGGGTATGTAAACTTATGAGCACAATTGTATTAATGAAATAGTATATACAAATAAATGATACATTGGTATATTGTATTTGCTCAGTGACACTTGCAGACTATCTGCAACTGTCATTTACACAGGAATTGCTGTCGTATACCACAAAGAAATTTCTGTCTTTCATTGTGAGAGACGGTAAAAGCAGTCATAGTAGTGGGGAGAGCAGCATCAGGGAGAGAGGAGTAAGATGTTAGAGATGCATTCAAAGAACTTTTTTTATATTTTTGGAAAAATCTCTTACATTCAAAATCCTTGAGTAGTTGATCCCCTTTAACTTCCTGCTGTGATTGTGAAGGGATGAAATGATTGTTTCATCCCTTCCATACTGTATTCAACATTTTTAAAAGAAATTAAGTTTACTTTGATTTCTTACATGTGTTGGTATATAATATGATATTACTATTTTTGTTATATTATATTATCACACAGACGTTTGCTAAGAAATGTAAATTTATTAAGGGATTCATTCATTTTCACCTAGTAACACATTTCCTGTCCTAGGATGACAACACTCATTCGGCTTACTGTATCTCTGGAGGAGCAGTGTTGTCATCCTAGAATTGTGTTAGAATCTCAAATTCCCCTGCCCTCATTTTCTTAATGGGGGGGGGGGGGGGTCTGTAGTTCACAGAAGAGAAATGGGCAGAGCTGATAATAATATTTGGGATTTGGGGACCACTAAGTTAGTGTGTGTTGGGAAGGTAGGGTGAAAATTAAAAGTACCTACAATCACTTACTACTTTTTTATAGAAAAAAGTTTTTTTTTTATTTAACCAACTACCTTTCTTTTAAACTTTTAGAAGCAGACAATTTCCAAATTCAAAAAAAAAGCAGAGCCTGTTTTTTTTATCAAAATCACCTTGTTGTCTTAAGCAGGCCATAAATGATACGATTATCTTTCCTTCCACCATGGGTGGAATAGGCGGCCAGTTGTACCGAATTTGATTGATTGACTTGGGTATAATCAGCTTGCCTGTACATGGATTGAAATTTAGCTGGTCACTTATGAACCTTTAGTCTTGGAATCTGCACATGTATTTTTAGAATTAGTGAACTAGAAACTTTATTTTTTGGGAAGAAATCTTTTTATAAAAAAGACTTCAGAGTTTTATTCCCAAATCCATAATCAGTATAATAAAAGCTGCATTATTTGGGGAGAAATCGAATATTGTTTTGATAAAAAACCTTTCTGTTTTAAACCCAGAAAATGCAAAATGTAAGTGTTCTAATTACTATTTGTGATCTAATTACTATTTATAATTTTATAATATGCAACATCAAACCACCCTTTTAGATAATTTAAAAAATCTGACAAAACTTTATACTAAATAATAAGAAAATATTTTATTATAAATTAAACTAAGTGCATATAACAACATATCATTACTTAAATCGTCATAGCTGTCTAACTATCACATACTAAATCAAAATAGCATACAATAAGTCCTTGACGTGGATTTTAAGCCACATTTACAGCATCCAGATGTTTCCTGGAATCTGGAAATGTCCATTGATTTGTAGATCCTCGTATCTATTCTGGAAAGTGTAGGAAAGATCTTCTGGCGTTCGGAAGTGTCTACCTTGTATGTACTGAGAGTTCTTATGTTTTGGGAGATGTCTTGCTCTTCTGTTCTGGAACCAAACCTGTAACATGTAAAAATGAATCACCATTACTCATTTATATATTATACTCTTTATACAGTTATCAACAGAAGAACCAAAAGGGACAAGTACAACTAGGGAATGTTTGGAATGTGTTAGCCTCATTTGTTTTAATTTATCAGGACATGTTCAATTGGTGATCATGCCAGTGATACAATTCCCATCCTAAGATGTCAATGCTTACTCACTGTTTTGTCTCTATGGGGTAGCAGCATTGTCACCCTAGGACAGGAACTGTGTTAGGATTAAAAAAACTCTCCCTCCTCTCATCTGCAAAGCTTACTTGGGTGCTTCTCTCTAGTTCATGTTCTAGTGGTGTGGGCAGGACTGATAATGTTTGGGGCTTCATTGTGGAGTTATCAGCTCACTACAGGAAGTTAAGTGATCAATGAATTTCTGGCAGGATCAACAAACATGTAATTCAATGGTTTTTGAAAGGCAAATTATTGTGAAATGTGGAGGTAGTTATTAAATTATGTTGTTTTTTTTAAGTTTGCCCACGCATACCCTAACCAAAAAACTCCTACTTTCAACAATTCCAGATTTCACTAGAAGGTGGCAGTTGGGATGAAATCTGGAAATACAGATCCCATCCTTATAAAATGCAGTGGCTGGAGGAGAACCACATGTGTTACTGTGCATGGCAGTGTTAGTTAATCTACATTAAAACAAATTAAAAAAAATATAATACAAAAAAGTTACATGACGGTGCAGTAAAAATTGAACTAAAATAATATACAACAAATTAATATTAGTTAAGAAATAATTGTGGTAAAAATATTTTTTATACCTGTATTCTAGGTTCTGAAATCCCAGTTATCTTGGCAATACGAAATCTCTTTGTGAAGTTTGGATAGGGGTTACAAGCAAACTCATTCATCAGGAAGGCAGTCTGCTCATTTGTGTAGTTTGTACTCTTTATGCACCGTTTAATTGTGTTGCTGTTCGGCAAATCCTTGATCTGGACGCTTGGTTGCTTGCATCCTGCATTCTCGTCTTCTTCCAACTTACCTAGAAACAAGCGCAATGACAGGATTTAAGACTTTGCAGTTAAAGACAATACAAAGAGGATATTTTGTGCACAATTCTATTAACTGAATTATAAAGAAAAAATAAATAAAAATGTGTGGCTTGCAATTAAATATTTCAGATCATTTGAAATGAAAAAAACTTTAAAAAGATTATCATTAAGGCTCCATGCATACTGGCTCAAAAACTGTTGCTTCTACAGGTGTCTTGTGTTCTTCCTGTAGAAGCAGCTCAATGTTATTATATGTGTCCTAACACATTAGGATCATTACAGGCATATTTTGAGATCAACGTTTAGAGGCAGGAAAAAAAAACTTCTGATTCGTGTTTCTGATTTTAGCTCAATGGCAGAAAAAATGAAAAACTCTCCTAAACTTGTCTAAACTTCTCCTAAACTCCTAAACTCGTCTAAAAATGCTCTATATGAAAGTTTTTTACTCCCAAGAGGACATACTTTTTTTAAGCCGAGTGTCCATGGAGCCGAACAGTTGAGCTGTGAAAACAACAATAAACATAATAAGAACAAGAATAAACATCATAACTCAATAATGTTCTATTATAAATGAAAGTATAACTGAGAGTAGATATATAGACTTACGTTTTAATGGATTCTGATTAATTATGTCCTTATATATAAGTTCCTTAAGGATTATAGAGTTTTTGTCATGTGCTTTTTGCTGGATTCCGAAGAGTGTGTACATTTCCAGCATCTTTTGTTTTAGAGTGATGGAGTCTTGTAGGTGTTTCTGGATTTGTGTAACTAAGAGATCATCAGGAGATATGCATGGGATGCTAGTGAAATTGTCCTGGAACCTCAAGGGAAGATACATTGTTGGATAGTCTTCTTCTAGAGAAAGCACAGTGCAGAGAATTTTGTCCAGCTCAGTATCCATGTCTGCTCACCTTAGTTAATTCTGTTGGAATGAGGGACTGAGGTCCTTAGACAACTTTTATTCCAAAATAAATATGGAATGGACCTGGACCAGTATTGAGGTAGAAACCCACACAGTCCTTTGACGTTTCTATAAAGAGGAACTGTATCCTTTAATGCTCTTTGGGTGCCTCACCCTAAAGTTGCCTCGTTACAGCTCAGAAATAGGATTTATTATGTAAATCTGTGTATTGGAAAGTCAGGTTTGATGTTCAGCCTCACCTGCAAGTTATTTATCACACCTTTATGTATGTTTGAAATCCCCAACTAGGGATTAACATTATGTTAAAAACCAAAACATTACATATAGTAGTCCATAATGTTTTGGTTTTTAAAATAATTTATATTTTTATTGTCTTATATAAACAGAATTTCATAAGAACAAGTTAAATATAGTGCTTGTATTTATTTAGATTAAAATAATTTAATTTAAAAATAAAATTTAATATTTATATTCTTAGCTAGTATATATGAAAGATAGAAAATCAAATGAGAATTAAGTTGTTCAATGAAAATGTATTTGTTTAAGTAGTGGGCTTCTTAAAATATTATCATAAAATTTACTTAAACTGGTATTAAATATGTCTGATTTGACTGTAGTTCACAATAAAGCCTGCAACTAAAATTGTGCATGTGCTGTCATTTTTTATAAAATACCAATGTGTAATTGTTTAACTAATTACTATTTTCTTATTTTGTTGGAGATAATATGCAACATATTGACACTTACATGCAACTCTTTCAATAAGTAACACAACTTTTAAGATAATTTATAAAATAATAAGGATTCAACAACAACACATTTTAAAATATAAGAAAATATTTTATTATAAATTAAACTAAGTGCATACCACAATATATCATTAGTTAAATCATCACAGCTTTGTAACAATCACATACTAAAATAAAATAATATTAAATAAGTTCTTGACATGGATTTAAAGCTGTATTTACAGAATCCACATGTTTCCTGTGATCTGGAAATGTCCATCGATTTGTAGATTCTGGTATGGATTCTGAAAAATGTTGGGAAGATCTCTGAGAGTTGGGCACTGACTACCCTGGGCTCTTTGGGATTTCATATCTTTTGAGAGATGTCTTGCTCTTCTGTTCTGGAACCAAACCTACAACATGTTAAAATAAATTCTCATTAATCATCTATATACTGTAATGTATAAAAAGTTCATGTTTATTGTATAAAAGGTTATCACCAGAGGGATCAAAAGTGACACGAACAACTAGCGCAGTAATGGCGAACCTTGGCAGCCCAGATGTTTTGGAACTACATTTCCTATGATGCTCAACTACACTGCAGAGTGCATGAGCATCATGGAAAATGTAGTTCCAAAACACCTGGGCTGCCAAGGTTTGCCATCACAGAACTAGGGGATGTTTGGATTGTGACGGCTTCATTCGTTTTAATTTTTCAGGACATTTTTCTCTATATTCATCTGGTGATCAAGCCAGTACCACACTTCCTGTCATAGGATGACCACACTGATTGCTGTACCATATCTTTGGAGGAGCAGTGTTGTCACCTTAAGACAAGAACTGTGTTATAACTACAAAATACCTCTCCCTCTCCTTGTCTCCATAACACAGATGGGATGTGTTCTGTCATTTACAGACATGAACTGGGCAGGGCTGATAACAATGATTAAGATTTTAGTGCAAAGTTAGCAGATCACTAGTGAATATGTTTTATATTTTGCCTACACACACAGATCTCCTTTATACAGCTGTCATGTACACTACTTGAATGATTGAAGCATCACAGACGTATAAACATTCTGACACAGAACTGTATTCTCAGTTGTAAGGCCACAATTCCAGATTTCACCAGAAGGTGGTAGTTGGTATGAAATCTGGAATTACCGGTCCTGCTCTATAAAATGCAGTACCCCAACAGAGGAGGAGACCCAAATGTGTTACTGAAGAAGGCAATTTTAGTTAGCTCCCATTAAAACATATAAAACAAACAAATATACAACAAAAAGTTAAGTGACTAGACTGTAAAATTTAAAATAGTGTAATATACAACAACTTAATACTAAATAAACTATTTTGTTAAAAAGGAAATAGGTTTTTACCTGTATTCTGGATTCGGAAATCCCAGTTATCTTGGCAATATGGCACCTCTTTGTGAAGTTTGGAAAGGGATTACGATCAAACTCATTCATCAGAAAGGCAGTCTGCTCCTCGTTGAAGTTTGTCCTCTTTCTACATTGTGCTTTGGAGTTGCTGTTCTGAAAATCCTCAATATTGACTCTGGGTTGCTTGCATCTTTCATGCTCATCTTCTTCCAACTTTCCTAGAAATAAGTACAAGGAAATTCAAACATCATGAAAACTTGATTTAGGAGATAGAAAAACAATAATAAAAACTTTACAATATAAAAATTCAAACTGATAAACACATTTACATCTCAAAAATGTACTATTTAAATATTTTCCTTAGAGAAGTAAAATTGGATCAAGACAAAAGAGACAAAGAGACAGATAAGGAGAGAGAAAGAGATAGATAGTTAGATAGATAGATAGATAGATAGATAGATAGATAGATAGATAGATAGATAACTTACTTTTTAATGGATTCTGACTAATGGTGTCCTTATTTGCAGGCTCCTTGAGGATTACGGATTTTTTGGCCCGTGCTTCTTGTAGCCCCAAGAGGGTATAAATTTCGAGCAGCTTTTGTTGTAGGGTGGAGGAGTCTTGTAGATCTGTTTGGCTTTCTGTAGGTAAGAAACCATCAGGAGAGATGCATGGAGTGCTAGAGAAGTTGTCCTGGAACCTCAGGGGAGGAGACATTGTTGGATAGTCTTCTTCTAGAGAAAGCACAGTGCAGAGAACTTGGTCCAGCTCAGTATCCATGTCTGCTCACCTTAATGAATTCTGTTAGAATGAGGGACTGGGGTCCTTAGACAGCTTTTATCCCTAGAGAAATGTGGAATGGCCCTGGACCAACACTGGGCTACAAACCCACTCAGTCCTTTGAAGTCTCTGAGGAACTATATCCTTTGATCCTCCCCAGACACCTTGCAGCTTGGCATTACCAGTGTAGCAATTATTATGTAAATATGTGAATTGGAAGTCAGGTTTGATGTTCCCCTACAGAAAGAGTTGTCACCTCAGCTGTGAGTTTTGCATCACACTTATGAATGTATGAATTCCCCATTTCAGAACTTCATACAAATAAATATTTTCATATCAAGAGATGCATGTAATGCATTTAAGAGATGCATGTAAGAGATACATCCAAAGAACTTTGCTTATATTTTAGAGAAAATCTCTTACATTTCAAATCCTTGAGTAGTTTATATAGGATATCACCTTGCTTTGGGAAGATGCCCTTTAACTCCCTGCTGTGTCTCTAAGATAGGAAGTAAAGGGAAATCTCCCAACAGGACAGACACAAGAAAATAACAATTATTGTTTCATCCCTTCCCTACTGTATTCAAAATAAAAATAAAAAATACGTTTACTTTGATTTCTTATATTTGTTGGTATATAATATGATATTACTATTTTTGTTATATTATATTATCACACAGAAGTTTGCTAAGAAAAATGTATTTATTAAGGGATTCATTCATTTTCACCTAGTAGCACATTTCCTGTTCCAGGATGACAACACTCATTCAGGTTACTGTATCTCTGTAGGAACAGTGTTGTCCTCCTAGAATTTTGTTCACAGAAGAGAAATGGGCAGAGCTGATAATAATATTCCGGATTTGGGGCCCGCTAGGGTAGTGTGTGTTGGGAAGGTAGGGTGAAAATTAAAAGTACCTACAATCACTTACTACTTTTTTATAGAACAAAGTTTTTTTATTTAACCAACTACCTTTCTTTTTAACTTTTAGGAGCAGACAATTTCCAAATTCAAAACAAGTAGAACCTGTTTTTTATCAAAATCACCTTGTTGTCTTAAGCAGGCCATACATGATACAATTAACTTTCCTTCCACCATGGGTGGAATAGGCCGGTTGTACACAATTCAATTGATTGATTGACTTGGGTACAATCAGCTTGCCCGTACAAGGATTACAATTTGACTGGTCCCTGCTGAACCTTTATTCTTGGAATCTGAACATGTATTTTTAGAGTTAGTGAACTAGAAACTTTATTTTTTGGGGAGAAACCTTTTTTTTAAAAAGACTTCAAAGTTTTATTAACAAATCCAAAATCAGTAAAATAAAAGCTGAATTTTCTGGGGAAAAATAGAATCTTGTTTTGACAAAAACCTTTCTGTTTTAGACCCAGAAAATGCAAAATGTAATTGTCAAACTAATTACTATTTTCTAATGTGCAACATCAAACCACCCTTTTAGATCATTTAAAAAAATCTGACAAAACTTTATACTAAATAATAAGAAAATATTTTATTATAAATTAAACTAAGTGCATATAACAACATATCATTACTTAAATCATCATAGCTGTCTAACTATCACATACTAAATGAAAATAACATCAAATAAGTCCTTGGCGTGGATTTGAAGCCACATTTACAGCATCCACGCGTTTCCTGGATTCTGGAAATGTCCATTGATTTGTAGATCCTCGTATCTATTCTGAAAAGTGTTGGAAAGATCTTCTGGAGTTCGGAAGTGTCTACCTTGTATGTACTGAGAGTTCTTATGTTTTGGGAGATGTCTTGCTCTTCGGTTCTGGAACCAAACCTGTAACATGTAAAAATGAATCACCATTACTCATTTATATATTATACTCTTTATACAGTTATCAACAGGAGAACCAAAAGGGACATGTACAACTAGGGAATGTTTGGAATGTGTTAGCCTCATTTGTTTTAATTTTTCAGGACATGTTCAATTGGTGATCATGCCAGTGATGCACTTCCCATCCTAAGATGTCAATGCTTACACACTGTACTGTTTCTTTGGGGTAGCAGAATTGTCACCTTAGGACAGGAACTGTGTTAGGACTACAGAAACCCTCTCCCTCCTCTCATCTGCATGGCTTAGTTGGGTGCTGCTCTCTAGTTCATGTTCTGCTGATGTGGGCAGGACTGATAATGTTTGGGGCTTCAATGTGGAGTTATCAGCTCACTACAGGAAGTTGAGTGATCAATGAATTTCTGGCAGAATCAACAAACATGTAATTCAATGGTTTTTGAAAGGCAAATCATTGTGAAATGTGGAGGTAGTTATTAAATATGTTTTTTTTTAGTTTGCCCACACATACCCTAACCAAAAAACTCCTACTTTTTTACAACTCTCCTTGATACGGCAGAGGAACCCTCTTTATGCTGTTATTTATGCTACTTGAAAGATTGAATCATAACCACAGGTATACAAAAAAATCTTGCACAAAACGCTGTTATCAATTGTCAGGCCACAATTCCAGATTTCACCAGAAGGTGGCAGTTGGGATGAAATCTGGAAATACAGATTCCATCCTTACAAAATGCAGTGGCTGAAGGAGAACCACATGTTACTGTGCATGGCAGTGTTAGTTAATCTACACTAAAACACATTTAAAAAAAATTAATACAAAAAAAGTTGGATGACGATGCAGTAAAGTTTGACATAAAATAATATACAACAAATTAATATTACTTAAGAAACAATTGAGGATAAAAAAAATGTTTTACCTTTATTTTAGGTTCTGAAATCCCAGTTACCTTGGCAATACGACATCTCTTTTTGAAGTTTGGATAGGGGTTATGAGCAAACTCATTCATCAGGAAGGCAGTCTGCTCATTTGTGTAGTTTGTCCTCCTTATGCACCGTTTATTTGTGTTGCTGTTCGGGAAATCCTCAGTCTGGACTCTTGGTTGCTTGCATCCTGCATTCTCGTCTTCTTCTAACTTTCCTAAAAAGTGCAATGACAGGATTTAAAACTTTGCAGTTAAAGACAATACAAAGAGGATATTTTGTGCACAATTCTATTAACTGAATTATAAAGAAAAGAAAACTAAAATGGGTGGCTTACAATTAAATATTTCAGATCATTTGAAATGAAAAAAACTTTAAAAAGATTATCATTAAGGCTGCATGCACACTGGCTTAAAAACTGTTGCTTCTACAGGAGTTTTGTGTTCTGCCTGTAGAAGCAGCTCAATGTTATCCTATGTGTCCATGCACATTAGGATGATTACAGGCGTATTTTGAGATCAACGTTTAGAGGCAGGAAAAAAAAAAGTTTTATTCGCGTTTCTGATTTTAGCTCACTGCCAGAAAAACGTAAAACTCTCCTAAACTTGTCTAAACTTCTCCTAACTCATCTAAAAAAATGCTCTATATGAAAGTTTTTTACTCCCAAGAGGACACTTTTTTAAGCCCAGTGCGCAGTTAATTTAAAAGCTGTGAAAACAACAAAAATTATAATAAGAATAAAATAAGAATAAACAGCATAACTCAATAATGTTCTATTATAAATGGAAGAATAACTGGATTAGAAAAAAAGAGATAGATAGATAGATAAATAAATAGATAGATAGATAGATAGATAGATAGATAGATAGATAGATAGACTTACGTTTTAATGGATTCTGATTAATTATGTCCTTATATATAATTTCTTTAAGGATTATAGAGTTTTTGTCATGTGCTTCTTGCTTGATTTGGAAGAGTGTGTACATTTCCAGCATCTTTTGTTGTAGAGTGATGGAGTCTTGTAGGTCTTTCTGGATTTGTGTAGCTAAGAAATCATCAGGAGATATGCATGGGGTGCTAGTGAAATTGTCCTGGAACCTCAGGGGAGGAGACATTGTTGGATAGTCTTCTTCTAGAGAAAAAACAGTGCAAAGAATTTGCTCCAGCTCAGTATCCATATCTGCTCACCTTACTTAATTCTGTTGGAATGAGGGACTGGGGACTGGGGACAACTTTTATTCCAGAAGAAATGTGGAATGGACCTGGACCAGTATTGAGGTAGAAACCCACACAGTTCTTTGAAGTTTCTATAAAGAGGAACTGCATCCTTTGATGCTCTTTGGGTGCCTCGCCCTTAAGTTGCCTCATTACAGATCAGAAACAGGAATTATTATGTAAATCTGTGTATTGGAAAACCAGGTTTGATGTTCCTCTACTGTATGAGTTGTCACCTCACCTGCAAGTTATTTATCACACCTTTATGTATGTTTGAAATCCCCAACTAGGGATTAACATTATGTTAAAAAAACAAAACATTATATATAGTAGTCCATAATGTTTTGTTTTTTAACATAATTTATATTTTTATTGTCTTATATAAACAGAATTTCATAAGAACAAGATAAATATAGTGCTTGTAGCAATTTAATTATTTAGATTATAATAATTAAATTGAAAAAGAAAATTAAATGTTTATTTTACTTAGCTAGTATATATTATAGATAGAAATTCAAATGAGAATTAATTTGGTCAATGAAAATGTATTTGTTTTAGTAGTGGGCTTCCTAAAATATTATCATAAAATGTACTTAAACTGGTATTAAATATGTCTGATTTGCCTGGTGTTCACAATACTGTCTGCAACTAAAATTGTGCATGTGCTATCATTTTTGTTTATGTATGAAAATCTTTCAATAAAATATTATGGGAAAAAAAAAATAAAAATCTTGCTGATTTAGAAACAGATAAAATACCAAAATGTAATTGTTTAACTAATTACTATTTTCTTATTTTGCTGGAGATAATATGCAACATATTGACACTTACATGCAACTGTTTCAAAAAGTAACAAAACTTTTAAGATAATTTATAATATAAAAAAGATGACACAGCACCCCATTTAAAATTTTAAGAAAATATTTTTTTGTAAATTAAACCAAGTGCATACTACAATATATCATTAATTAAATCCTTAGTTTGCATGTTCTCCCTGTGACTGTGTGGGTTCCCTCCAGGTACTCTGGTTTCCTTCCACACTCCAAAGACATGCTGGTAGGTTCAGCACTTTATAAGTACCTATAATTTTTAAAAAAATCATAGCTTTTTATCACACACTAAAATAAAATAACATCAAGTAAATCTTGACATGAGATTGAAGCTGAATTTACAGCATCCTCATGCTTCTTGGGATCTGGAAATTTCCATTGATATGTAGATTCTGGTATTGCTTCTGAAAGATGTTAGGAAGATCTCTGGGAGTCTCAAATGTCTCTTTCAATAAAATGTTAAGGAAACAAAAAAATCTTGCTGTTTTAGACCCAGATAAAATTCCAATATGTAATTGTTGAACAAATTACTATTTTCTAATTATATATGAGATAATACGCCATATAAAAACATATGTGTGTCACTTACATGCAACTGTTTCAAAAAGTCACAAAACTTTTAAGATAATTTTTAAAATAATAAGAATTCAACAACAACCCATTTTAAAAGATAAGAAAATATTTTATTATAAAATTAAACTAAGTGCATACCACAATATATTATTAGTTAAATCATCACAGCTTTGTAACAATCACATACTAAAATAAAATAACATTAAATAAGTCCTTGACATACATTTGAAGCTGTATTTACAGCATCCACATGTTTCCTGGGATCTGGAAATGTCCATCGATTTGTAGATTCTGGTATGGATTCTGAAAAATCTTGGGAAGATCTCTGGGAGTTGAGAACTGACTACCCTGGGCGCTTTGGGTTTTCATATCTTTTGAGAGATGTCTTGCTCTTCTGTTCTGGAACCAAACCTGCAACATGTAAAAATAAATTCTCATTAATCATCTATATACTGTAACGTATAGAAAGTTAATGTTTATTGTATAAAAGGTTATCATCAGAGGGATCAAAAGTGACTTGAACAACTAGGGCAGTGATGGCGAACCTTGGCAGCCCAGATGTTTTGGAACTACATTTCCTATGATGCTCAACTACACTGCAGAGTGCATGAGCATCATGGAAAATGTAGTTCCAAAACATCTGGGGTGCCAAGGTTTGCCATCACTGAACTAGGGGATGTTTGGAATGTAATGGCTTCATTTGTTTAAATTTTTCAGGACATTTTTTCTCTATGTTCATCTGGTGATCCAGCCAGTAACACATTTCCTGTCATAGGATGACCACACTGATTGCTGTACCATATCTTTGGAGGAGCAGAGTTGTCACCTTAAGACAAGAACTGTGTTACAACTACAAAACACCTCTCCCTCTCCTTGTCTCCATAACACAGATGGGATGTGTTCTGTCATTTACAGACATGAACTGGGCAGGGCTGATAACAATGGTTAAGATTTTAGTGCAAAGTTAGCAGATCACTACAGGGAGCTAAGTAATCACTGGATTTCTGGCAGGACAAACAAAAAAATGTAAGAGACAGAAAATGTTATAAGGTATATTGTAGAAAATTAGTGAATATGTTTTATATTTTGCCTACACACACAGATCTCCTTGATACAGCTGTTATGTACACTACTTGAATGATTGAAGCATCACAGCCATATAAACATTCTGATACAGAACTGTATTCTCAGTTGTCAGCCCACAATTCCATATTTCACCAGAAGGTCGCAATTGGTATGAAATCTGGAATTACTGGTCCCGCTCTATAAAATGCTGCACCCAAATGGAAGAGGAGAACCAAATGTGTTACTGCAGAGGGCAATTGTAGTTAATTCCAATTAAAATGTAAAAAACAAAGAAATATACAAGAAAAAGTTAAGTGACTGGACTGTAAAATTTTAAATAGTGTAATATACAACAACCTAATACTAAATAAACTATTTTGTTAAAAAGGAAATAGGTTTTTACCTGTATTCTGTGTTCAGAAATCCCAGTTATCTTGGCAATATGGCACCTCTCTGTGAAGTTTGGATAAGGGTTACGATCAAACTCATTCATCAGGAAGGCAGTCTGCTCCTCGTTGAAGTTTGTTCTCTTTCTACATTGTGCTTTGGAGTTGCTGTTCTGGAAATCCTCAATATTGACTCTGGGTTGCTTGCATCTTTCATACTCATCTTCTTCCAACTTTCCTAGAAATAAGCACAAGGAAATTCAAACATCATGAAAACTTGATTTAGGAGATAGAAAAACAATAATAAAAATTTTACTAAATAAAAATTCAAACTGATAAACACATTGACATCTCAAATATGTGCTATTATAAATATTTTCCTTAGAGAAGTAAAATTGGATCAAGACAAAGAGATAGATAAGGAGAGAGAATGAGATAGATAGATAGATAGATAGATAGATAGATAGATAGATAGATAGATAGATAGATAGATAGATAGATAGATAGATAAACTTACTTTTTAATGGATTCTGACTAATGGTGTCCTTATTTTCAGGCTCCTTGGGGATTACGCATTTTTTGGCCCGTGCTTTTTGTTGGAGCCCCAAGAGGATATAAATTTCCAGCAGCTTTTGTTGTAGGGTGGAGGAGACGTGTAGATCAGTTTGGCTTTCTGTAGGTAAGAAACCATCAGGAGAGATGCATGGAGTGCTAGTGAAGTTGTCCTGGAACCTCAGGGGAGAAGACATTGTTGGATAGTCTTCTTCTAGAGAAAGCACAGTGCAGAGAACTTGGTCCAGCTCAGTATCCATGTCTGCTCACCTCAATTAATTCTGTTAGAATGAGGGACTGGGGTCCTTAGACAGCTTTTATTCCTAAAGAAATGTGGAATGGACCTGGACCAACACTGGACTACAAACCCACTCAGTCCTTTGAAGTCTCTGAGGAACTATATCCTTTTATCCTCCCCAGACACCTCGCCCTAATGGTGCCTTACAGCTTGGCATTACCAGTGTAGCAATTATTATGTAAATATGTGAATTGGAAGTCAGGTTTGATGTTCCCCTACTGTAAGAGTTGTCACCTCAGCTGTGAGTTATCCATCACACTTATTATGTATGAATTCCCCATTTGAGAACTTCATACAAAACAAAATTTCCCTATATATTTTTATATATATATATATATATATATATATATATATAAATATAATCAATGTATGTTTTTTTAGTACATATAAAAATATCAAAACGATTGAAAATAATTATCATTTTCAGTTTTTGTATATGGTTAATATACAACTATCACTAAGAATATTACCAAGTATCAATAAAAACAATGATAAAAATCATCATAATCATAAGTGTATTGCAAAGAACAATGATTCATTGTTTATGTGTAGCACTCAAGTAAAATCATTCAATATCAATGGTCTCGCAGTCACATCCATCCATGTACAATCTGACTTCCTAATGTTCATATTTTACTTATGAAAATGGACATAGAGAAGAAAAAGAAAAAGAAAGAAAGAGAAAAAGAAAGAGAAAACGAAAGAAAGAAAAAAAAAAAAAAAGAAAAAAAAGAAAGAGAAAAAAAAAAAAAGAAAAAAGAAATAAAGAAAAAAAAAGAAAAAGAAAGATGGAAAGGAAGGAATGAACAAAGAAGGAAAGGTAGGAAGAATGACAAAAGGAAATGAAGGAAGAAATTACATATTTATTGTAGGGCTACTATAGAAGGAAAAATACCTGGGTGCCCTCGCTATTTCCAATGCAAATTTAAAAGTGTGGACTCTTTTTGAAGACCCCTCGTATAATAAAGATTACATATACAATAGATAGCTAAAATAATGGGGTAGTGATGAAATATACATGACATTGATATGAGATATATAGATATGAAATAGATGCATTGGTTCATTTGAGGAAGAAAGATCGAATAATATAATAGAGATGAAATAAACATAAGATAGATAGATAGATAGTAACATGAATAATGAAGTAAAGATGAAAGATAGGTATGAGATAGAGACATAGACAGATAGATAAAGAGATAAATAGAAACATAGAAAAGTGCTGGCAGAAAAAAGACTGAGTAGTCCATTGAGTCTGCCCGTTTTTTTTTGTTGTTGTTGTTTTGTGTTTGTTTTTTGGCTTTATTTTTCTATTTTTTTTTTAACTTTATTTTTTGAGTATAGATCTATATTTGTCCCAAGCATGTTTGAAGCCATTTACTGTTGACTGTCTTGCTACCTCTGCTGGAAGTTTATTCCAAGCATCAACTACCCTTTCAGTAAAATAATACATTCTAGAGTTAGTTTTGAACTTTCCTCCAGTTAGTTCATAACTAATTCTAGAAAGTATTATTTTACTAAAAGGGTAGTTGATGCTTGGAATAAACTTCCTGCAGAGGCAGTGAGACAGTCAACAGTAAATGGCTTCAAATATGTTAGAGAGAAACATAGATCTATACTCAGACTAAAACATTAACAAAAAAAACAAAAGATAGAATAATGGGATACTAAATGAATAGGCTCATATGGATAGATACTGTCGATAAATAGAATAGAAAGAATGGGACAGTGATGAAATATATATGAGATAGAAATGAGAGAGATATGAGACAGATTGAGATAGAGAGAGAAATAGCTAGATAGATAGATAGATAGATAGATAGATAGATAGATAGATAGATAGATAGATAGATAGATAGATAGATAGATAGATAGATAGATAGATAGATAGATAGATAGATAGATAGATAGATAGATAGATAGATAGATAGATAGATAGATAGATAGATAGATAGATAGATAGATAGATAGATAGATAGATTATGAAAATCAAGTTCAATTAATTTGCTTAGTAGTGAGCACCCAAAAATATTATCTTAAAATGTGCAATAAATTGTATGATAACTAGTTATTATAAGGCTTATAAGGACATATAAATGATGTTTGTGAGTTGAGGTATTTGCCTTTTATTTAACTTCACCAACAAAAAAATCACACCAGTTAAAGTTGAAAAATCTGTTTTTTCCCTATATATATATATATATATATATATATGGTCATAATTAGTAAGTTGCCTTTACCTTGGTTATTTCCTAGCTGAATATGTATCATTATATTTAGATCTTAGGGCCCATTTACACTGTTGCTTTTTAATGCATGGGTTCTGATGCCCTAGAACGCCTATGTCGTGGTTCCCTATTAACACAACATTGTTCTCATCTCAGTGCTCCAGTACAGTGCGACTTTAAAAATCTGTGTTTTGGTGCAATGGGAGGCCCATGGAAGTCAATGGCAAGGCGTAAATCATGTGCTTTGATGTGTTGGTGACAAGTAATAATGAGCGTTGGTCAATGACTGTTAACCGTATCCACTCCTAATTCTAAATTTAAAAAAAGAAATACAGGTCAATGCACAAAGGAAATACACACTGGTGCGTGACAATGCACCTAACATTACACAAAAACACACCTCTACACCCATGCATAGATGAAAATGGTGCCTTAATGTTTCTTTGAGTTGAGAAAATTAGGTCTGAAATAGCCCGGCTGGTTTTGATAGTTGCTGCAATGTACAGGCATGTCAGGTGTGTATATGGATTGGAGGTCTTTATCAAGTTTCAAGTACCCTTTGAAGATGGAGATCAGTGATATCAGACTGGGACAATAGTGACTAGGTTATTAGAGTATAACCTCCTAATGATGTGTGTCTGCTCCAGCCCCATGGTGTCCTAATCATGTCCCTTTGTGGATTGCAGACTGCATTCTAATGTATCTATGTTGTTCATTAAACCTAAATGATAGGTAATCATGTGTTTCCTCTAAATAAACAATATATTGAGTACAGACAATGTTATTTGCACTGATACTGGACCTTGTAAAACAACACCAAATAGTATCTCTCTAAGTATTCATCTATCTTACACCTATTGCTCATCATTCTATATATCACATTATCTATTTTATATATACCATTTATTAAATAAATATCACATATCCATCTCATATCTACCTCTTATCTACTGCATTATTCACGTCTCTCTTTTAATCAAATATATCTATCTATCTATCTATCTATCTATCTATCTATCTATCTATCTATCTATCTATCTATCAACCTGTGCATCTATTTATTAAATCTCATATCAATCTACACATTCATCTCATATATATAAATATATAATATACTGCATATATCTAATAATAATCCATCTATCTATCTACTGTATCTCATATCTACCACTTATCTACCTAATGTACTAAGTAATTTTATCACTGTCGCATTAGTCTACCTATGTACAGCACCTATCTATCTATCTATCTACAAATAACATTATTTATATATCCTTCTTTCGATCTCAAATCTATCTCTTGTCTACTTTTATTATTTATATCTGTCTGCCCGTCTATCTATCTATCTATCTATCTATCTATCTATCTATCTATCTATCTATCCATCTATCTATCTATTTATCTATCTCATATGAACCCATGCATATATTTCATATTTACCTCTTAGCTATCTCTTGGATGTTTCTTCGTGGTCCCATTATTCTATCTATCTATCTAGTTACAAATCAAATTTTTTATATATCCTTCTTTCCATCTTAAATCTATCTCTTATCTACTTTTATTATTTATATCTATTTGCCTGTGCCTGTCTATCTATCTATCTATCTATCTATCTATCTATCTATCTATCTATCTATCTATCTATCTATCTCATATGAACCCATGCATGTATTTCATATTAACCTCTTAACTATCTCATGGATATTTATTCATGGTCCCATTATTCTATCTATCTGACTATCTATCTATTTACAAATCACATTATTTATATATCCTTTTTTCAGTCTCAAATCTATCTCTTGTCTACTTGTATTATTTATATCTGTCTGTCTACCTATTTCTTATATGAACCCATGCATGTATTTCATATTTACTTACTTAATTATCTCTTGGATATTTCTTCACATTCCCACTATTCTATCTATCTATCTATCTATCTATCTATCTATCTATCTATCTATCTATCTATCTCTCATCTATATGTCACAATATGTATCTATTCAACACTTATCTTCTAATTATTTATATATCTATCAAATCTCACATTAATATGTGCATCTATCTCAAATGATATATTATACATATAATTTCCTTTTCATATCTATCACTCATCTACCTTCATAAGAGTCTATCTGTTCTACAGCATCTATCTATTGATTTATCTATAACATTATTTATCTTGTTTACTTGTATTATTTCTATTTCTCTATCTATCTACTTCATATGAACCCATGCATATATCTTATATCTACCTCTTAACTATCTCTTGCATATTTCTTCACTGTCCTTTTATTCTAGCTATCTATCTATTCTCATATCTATCTACAACTTTTCTTTCTATCTATCTATCTATCTATCTATCTATCTATCTATCTATCTATCTATTCCCATATCTATATACAACTTATTTATCTATAATCTATCTATCTATTCTCATATCTATCTACAACTTATCTCGCTATAATCTATCTATCTACAACTTATCTATCTATCTGTCTATTCTCATATCTATCTACAACTTATTTATCTATAATCTACAACTTATCTATCTATCTATCTACAACTTATCTATCTATATATCTATCTATCTATCTATCTATCTATCTATCTATCTATCTATCTATCTACAACTTATCTATCTATCTATCTCTCTATCTTTTTGTCCACCTGATGATGATTGTCGTTATTACTCTTAGTGGTTGTTGTATGCTAAACAAATAAGAGTTAAAATTGATACACTTTTTCAAAATAGAGTTATTACTCTTAGTGGTTGTTGTATGCTAAACAAATAAGAGTTAAAATTGATACACTTTTTCAAAATTTTCAAAATTTATTATTATCATTTTTTTTTAAATGTGATTTTAAAAAAATGAAAACAAAAACCTAAAACAAAGAATTTTCTTATTCCCTAAGGCTGTCTAAATAAAAACTAAATGCATTAACGTAATTATTTAGATCTACGAATACAATAATATGGGTTGTATGGAAGTTTATACTAAGGAACTGCCCCTTGATGATCTTTTCCTTTGACTGTCAACCAAAGATGTGGATTACATGTATTTGAAGTGTGTAACAGTTTCAGCAAGTTTCTTTTGATATGAAAGGACTCCATGTGTTTACAATATGCAATCTACTAACACATTTCTTTTTCTGGTCCAAATGATGTGTGAACAGGGAGACAGCTTTGGAGGGGGATCAAGGACCAGAGGTTTCATTGCTGGTCCTCTTGGGGCCATCAAAGTAAAGTACCCTTTGTCCTACCTCACCTTTTTTGACACTTCATGAGTCCCCTCTGAATATATAAAGAGTTTTGAATTAACTATGACCAAACATTTTGAGAGAAGACTTGGATGAGCCAACATGGAAAATGACCCAGAGTTTGAACAGGTGATTTGTAATGCTCTTTCCCTACAAGATGACTATCCTGACCTTTATCTGCCTATTAAGTCAGTGGGCAGCTCTGGAAAATTTCCTTCGGATGTGGAATTACAATTGCCTTTAAAGAACCCAAACATCCTTCAGAACACCCTAGTAGAGCTTTATTCAGTTATTGGGATCCCACAAGAAACCCAGAAAAGTGATACCATTGTTACCGTCAAGCAAGAGGAGCCCACACAAACCACATGCATCCAGGATCAGCTTCATTGCACAAGTCAAAACACAGCTGCGCTTAAAAGTAAGTTCCAGATTTTATTAATATGCATTTATTAAGAGTATATAAACCTGCATGTTTTTTAAGCCAATCTCTAGATACAAACTATTTAAAGTACTTTAGTTAAAGGCATAGACCACATAAAGCAGTTGGAGCCTATGTGGTTGGTTTACTAAAGGCAAATAAATGTTTCCCTTTGCAAGAGAAATTTTCCAGAGTTTAGTGGATGAAGTGAAGCTCAGTTGACTTCTACCATCCAATCCTGTGCAATGCAATTTTTCTATTAATGTTCCTTCCATGTGATTGGGTATTCTTTGCAATGTGAAATTTCAACATGTTCATTGAGCTCTGGAGAAAATTCCCTTGTAAAGTGAACAGACTTTTGAAAATGAATCCCTATGTCTGATTTTTAGTGAGGGTCCCTATTAGGTGAGTTTACCCTCACTTCCTTTCAGGACAGGAAGTGATGAGAAATAACTCTAATATGAACAGAAACAAAAATCATTTTTTAGTAGAGTGTATTAGAGTTAGAATATCTTTTTACTGCCATCTATCTCTTTCTGTCCAACTGACAATGGCTCCCCTAATTTAGCTTATGGCTGTCACTGAGACAGCTGGCCATATATTATACATTTTTCATTATTCAATTTCCTTTATATTTACCTTTGATATATAGTGCAAGTGCCTGACTGCATACAAATTGAAAGTGTTTAGGCTTGACCTCATATTATATGGTTTTGGTCAATCTAAAGGAAACCTGTACAAGTAAATGGTATAATATATGGCCAGCCTAAAAAAATCTCCTCAGTAGGTCAACAGTCAAAAATCAGATTGTGACTTTTCCCAAATCTAGAGGTTGGTTATAACCCTTACAAATAACGTTATATTATCATGACTATTATACCATGCTAAAACGAAGATGCTCTGTTACTTAGAATTCATTAAACTTCAAACTTCTTGGACAGAAAATAAAGGTGTATTGTATGTATGAACCTGCACAAATTGTAAAAATCTCACAATTCTAATGGCATGGTGTTCCATAGAATACTATAAAGTTATATATTCAAATAATTTCTCCCCTATTATAACTCTTTTTAGAACTGTAGAACTTTGTACAAAGTACAAATAAATTAAAAAAAAAGAATGGACTTGCACAAAATGTAAAAATCTCACAATTCTAATACAATGGTGTTCCATAGAATACTATAAGTTATATATTCAAATAATTTATATTTTTCTCCCCTATTATAACTCTGTTTAGAACTGTAGAACTTTGTATAAAGTGCAACAAAAAAAAAAAAAGAATGGACTTGCACAAAATGTAAAAATCTCAGAATTCTAATGGCATGGTGTTCCATAGAATACTATAAGTTATATATTCAAAGAATTTCTCTTTTTCTCCCCTATTATAACTCTTTTTAGAACTGTAGAACATTGTACAAAGTGAAAAAAAAAACAACAAAAAACAGAATGGGCCTTCACAAAATGTAAAAATCCCTCAATTCTGATGTCATGATTTTTTATTGAATATTTTACGGGGAATATTCAAAGAGGTTTTCTTTTCCTGTGCTTATAACTCTTTTTAGAACTGTGGAAAAAATTGTGTTTTTATCATTTACCTGAGCTCTGTCCCAGGCCACAACCAAGTAACCCCTTTATTTTTAGCAGCAACATAAAACTCTGCAAAACATTGGTATATTCCAAGCTTTTCTAATCAGGCTTATTTGATAGTGACTGGTGTAATCTGATCATTCATTTATGAAAAAGAACCATTTAGGTACCATATATATGATTTTTTTTTATACCATTTACTTTTCTTTTATTAATATCAGACTTTGTTGGTCTCTTTAATAGGGCCCTTCCCTGTGGAGGAACTAGAAAGTCCTAATATGATCAGAGGTGACATAGAAGATCAGCTTCCATCAACTTCAAGTCAGAAGTCTAGAAAAAGAACCTTATACAATAAACAACAAACCCTCTTCCTTCAAAAACAGTTTAACTTCAGTCCCTACCCAGACTATGTGAGCAGATGCTGCTTCTCACAGATAACCGGGATACCAGAACCCAGAATACAGGTGAGAGGTTATTCTTATTTGTTATAGAATAAGTTCAAGGGCAATAATATGTGTCAAAAATTAGAAATACATAAAAAATACAAAGTGGATTAAAATATTTATGAAAACACCCTTTGGAAATCCTACTTTTGTATTATGAACAATTTAGCCTTCTCTGAATTGAAGATCCAAATGTACTACATTTAATTGTATTTTTTACTTTAAATAATACATTAATCAATTGTTTTAATGTAATTTTTATTCAATGATGTAATTTTAATTTCAACTGTGAATTTTAATTAAAATATTTAATTGTAATTTACTTTTGACATTTGCAATAAAACCGTAAAATATATTTTGGAAAAAAATATATTTAGTGTATGTGAAGATATTTATTTTTATCAAGTATATATGTTGTCTAGAAGACAGTATAGTCATTAATTGCAACTTGTTGTTTTTACAGGTCTGGTTTCAAAACCGAAGAGCAAGATACCTGACAAAATCTCCCAATTCTCAGGAAACCGAAAATGCCAAACTTTGTATGTGCAGGATCTCCGTATCCAAAAGTATGCAAAAACAGCTAAGAACATCCACACAAGACCTTTTATGCCCAGAAGGAGAAACATGAAAGTCAAAGTTTAAGACTATTTAGGCATTTTGGCATTTTCAGCACTTTTTTATCCCTTTCCCCTTCACACTACATACTGTGATACCCAAAACTGACCCTCTGTTCTTTTTAAGTCAAAGTGAAGATTCTGTGTTCACTTTGGGTGTTTTTTCTAATGGAAATTTTAAAATAAAATAATATATGCTTAAAGGTTTTTAATTGTATTCTGGCTTGGCCATTTTTTTCTATTTACAGTAATAGCAAATATCAGTTGGGTGTTGCTCATCTGAAACTTCGTTGTAATGCAAATTCAGTAAGAAGGGAAAAAAAACAAAAGCAATACATCAAGGTATAATTTGACATGTACTGTAATAGAACAAACATTAAATACAATTAGAAACTTTTGCAAATAAATAATATAGAAAAGGAGTAATAACTATGTTTGTAAGTCTTTTTTATTTAAATTGTAATGGATGTATTTAAAAGACCATACAATATTCCAGGTTTAAATATAAAAAGTTCTGAAGTGAATTAAACACCTGTTAATAAAAGAGTTTTATTTTTCAAATACAATATGTTATATTATGTTACAAATTGTAAAACTATTAGACCATAATTTCTATTCAAAGATAATCCAATTCAAATCCAATGTGTTACTATGGATACAATTTTTTTCAAAAAATACACATTAAATGAATGATTAATAAAGACATATTAAACAATTAATTTAAAATGTATATTTTTAGGTTATGCCTAAAGTAGTATTGATGGTGTCAAATACAAAAAAGTCAAATAGTGCAAAATGTTTTTTTATTTAAATAAAAAAATTGTAAAATTATAAAATTGTAAAATTATTATACCATAATTTCAAGTCAAATATATTTATTTTATATTAGTAATTACTAATTTTATTTTAGTATCTGGAGACAAGTAAATGGACATTATTTCACACTCTGATAAAGGTTTCATAAGGTGTGATGTACTGTAGATCAAAGCTCACAGTAGATGCTTCTCTACACCATAACTTCAAAGAAACATCAAACACCGGGTTTTTATTTGTACCCCAATACACATTCTAGTTTCTGCAGAAATGGGCCAGAACCATGAATAGGACAAACAAGGGCTCAGTAAACTGAAGTCACCTTAAAAAATGCATTGTATGGTGGATTGGACAATTGAAGTGGACCAAATTAGAGACCTGGAACAGGCGCAGGAAGTGAGTAAAGATGAGCAATTCTCTAAAACTTGGACCCCGTGGTCTATGTTCAGTTATTCCACGGAGTTCATCCCATGGGCCAAAGGGGACCCTGTCCCTACAACTGTCTAACCTAGTTGGAGTGTCTTGTATTCATATCTACTCTGTTTCAACGCTTTTTCTTTCCTTTCCTTTTCTCAACACCTCTTGACGTCTTTATGTGCTATCTGAAAAAAAGGCCCGCAATAATTTGTCTCACCTCCAAGAAATCATGTGATTCATGCAGCATACCCTTTATTGAGCAACTTTGATTAACAAAATACCTTACACCTTGGTATGTTACTATCCAAGTGTTCACCGCCCATACAACAGATGGTGGTGGATCCTAAGTTCAATTGAGTTATATGCTATGTTATGGACATAACCGTTCAGAATCAAAACGTACAAATATGACACAACCTATATACAAAAATGTGTTATGTTTACATATCCTGCGATGGGTGATCATCTCTCGGGGGTCCAGCGATGGATGATCTCGCCTCTCCAGGTCCAGGGTCCAACGATGATGTCCAGCGCAGCGCATCCTGTCTCCACCGTGGGAGACACCGGCAGCCTGACAAGTCTCTTAGCTGAGGACGGGGCCACCCGCCATGTGCCCCCATCCCCCTCTGACGCAAGGGAAAACCCGCGCTTCCCCAGTGACGTGCGGGTGACCCCGCCCCCTCTGATGTAACGGAAACCTGCGTTACATCAGAGGGGGGTGGGGTCACCCGCGCGTCACTGGGGAATCCCAGGTTTTCCCTTGCGTCAGAGGGGGGGTCACATGACGGGTGGCCCCGTCCTCCTCAGCTAAGAGACCTGTTAGGCAGCCGGGATTCGTGCGGCGTCTCCGGTGGAGACAGGATGCGCTGCGCTGGACATCATCGTTGGACCCTTGACCTGGAGAGGAGAGATCATCCATCGCTGGACCCCGGAGAGATGATCCCCCATTGCAGGATACCGAGAGTGGATTACCATCGCTGGTATTTTTAAAAAATGTTACACTTTCTTTGTGAAATAGTAGGGGTACAATGTACCCGTTACCATTTTAAATAGGGGGGCCGGGATCTGGGGGTCCCTTGTTAAAGGGGCTTCCAGATTCCGATAAGCCCCCCCACCCGCAGACCCCCACAACCACCGGGCAAGGGTTGTGGGGATGAGGCCCTTGCCCCCATCAACATAGAGACAAGGTGCTTTGGGGGGCTAACCCCAAAGCACCCTCCCAAAGTTGAGAGCATGTGGCCTGGTACGGTTCAGGAGGGGGGGCGCTCTCTCGTCCCCCTCTTTTCCTGTGGCCTGCCAGGTTGCGTGCTCGGATAAAGGGTCTGGTATGGATATTTGGGGGGAACCCCAGGTAATTTTTTTTTGTTTGACGCAGGGTTCCCGTTAATATCCCTACCTGACCTAAAGGGCCTGGTAATTTAATTTGGGGGGACCCCCACAAATTTTTTTTTATCAATGACTTTGAATGACTGATCTCTGTATTACCGGGAGCTGACAATTCATTATAACCGTGAGTGTTTTTAAATGACTTTTTTTCTTCAGAAATGACACTTTGTGCAGGGACAGTTCTAAGCACGGGAAACATGCGCCCCTTTACAGGCATACTATACAAACCCTCTAGGTACGAAATTTACAGTAATATATTACACTTTTATTGTCTCACTTTAAGCATTATTGAAAATCACTGCTCCCGAAAAAACGTTAGTTTTTAAAACTTTTTTTTGCATTGATACATGTCCCCTGCGGCAGGACCCAGGTCCCCGAACACTTTTTATGACAATAACTTGCATATAAGCCTTTAAAATTAGCACTTTAGATTTCTCCCATAGACTTTTACAGGGTGTTCCACTGCTTTTCGAATTTGTCGCGAGCACCCCAAATTGTTTGCTGTTCGGTGAACGGGCGAACAGGCAATGTTCGAGTCGAACATGAGTCGAACTCGAAGTTCATCCCTACTGATAACATGCACACAAGTTGACACAAAGGGGTTTGAATGGCTATTAAAGGTAACCATCCTGACCTGTGATCTGTTTGCTTGTAATTAGTGTGTGTGTGTATAAAAGGTCAATGCATTTCTGGACTCCTGACAGACCCTTGCATCTTTCATCCAGTACTGCACTGACGTTTCTGGATTCTGAGTCATGGGAAAGCAAAATAATTGTCAAAGGATCTGTAGGAAAAATGCAGTTGAACTGAATAAAACAGGAAAGGGATATAAAAAGATACCCAAGGAATTGAGAATGCCAATCAGCAGTGTTCAAACTCTAATCAAGAAGTGGAAAATGAGGGGTTCTGTTTAAACCAAACCACGGTCAGGTAGACCAACAGATATTTTGAAATTTGAAAATCAGTAAAATTGTTCGGGATGCAAAGAAAAATCCTCAAATAACTTCAGGCGAAATACAGGACTCTCTGAAAACATGTGGTGTGGCTGTTTCAAGATGCACAATAAGGAGGCACTTGAAGAAAGATGGGCTACATGGTCAAGTCGCCAGAAGAAAGCCATTACTACACAAATGCCACAAAGTATCCCGCTTACAATACGCCAAACAGCACAGAGACAAGCAGCTTCAAACCTTCTGGCACAAAGTCATTTGGAGTGATGAAACCAAAATTTAGCTTTTTGGCCACAACCATGAATGCTACATTTGGAGAGAAGTTGACAAGGCCTATGATGAAAGGTACGGAGGTGGATCACTGATGTTTTGGGAATGTGTGAGTTACAAAGGCAGAAATCCTTATGGAGACTTTTGCATAGAATTAGACAACGGAGGGCAATATTTTATAATCAAAGCATGGTTACATTCATTAACTAAAGCTTAAGTATGTTGATGCTATATTAAATGTACCATAGTTACTTTCAGTGCCTTGTTAAAGTATTCATACCCCTTTAAATCTTCTTTATGTGATAGACCAATACAAAGTGACACATTATTGTGAAGTGGAAGGAACATGATAAATGGTTTTCAATTTTTTTACAAATAAATATCTAAATTGTGACCTGCATTTGTATTCAGTCCCTTTACTCTAATACCCCTAACTAAAATCTAGTAGAACCAATTGCCTTCAGAAGTCACCTAATTAGTAAATAGAGTGAACCTGTGTATAATTTAATCTCAGTATAAATACAGCTGTTCTGTGAAACCCTCAAAGGTTTGTTAGAGAACGTTAGTGAACAAACAGCATCGTGAAGGCCAAGGAACACACCGGACAGGTCAGGGATATCGTTGTGGAGAAGTTTAAAGCAGGTTACATAAAAATGATCCCAGGCTTTGAACATCTCACGGAGCACTGTTCATTCCATCATCCGAAAATGGAGAGTATGGCACAACTGCAAACCTACCAAGACATGGCCATCCACCTAAACTGACAGGCCGGGCAAAGAGAGCATTAATCAGAGAAGCAGCCAAGAGGTCTTTGGTAACTCTGGAGGAGCTGCAGAGATCCACAGCTCAGGTGGGAGAATCTGTCCACGGGACAACTATTAGTCGTGCACTCCACAGAAAGTCATTGTTGAAAGAAAGCCATTAGAAGTCCTGTTTGCAGTTTGCAAGAAGATATGTTGGGGACACACAAACATGTGGAAGAAGGTGCTCTGGTCAGATGTGACCAAAATTGATCTTTTTGGCCTAAAAGGTAGGCAGAAAACTAACATATCACCCTGAATACACCATCCTCACTATGAAACATGATGGTGGCAGCATCATGTTGTGGGGGGGCTTTTCTTCAGCAGGGGCAGTGAAGTTTGTCAGAGTTGAGGGAAAGATGGATGCAGCTAAATACAGGGCAATCTTAGCAGAAAACCTGTTAGAGTCTGCAAAAGACTTGAGGCTTGGGCAGAGGTTCTCCTTCCAGCTGGACAACGACCCTAAACATACAGCCAGAGCTACAATGGAATGATTTAGATCTAAGCATATTCATGTGTTAGAATGCCCCAGTCAAAGTCCAGACCAAAATCCAATTAAGAATCTCTGTCAAAACTTGAAAATTGCTGTTCACAGGTGCTCTGCATCCAATTTGACAGAGATTGAGCTATTTTGCAAGGAAGAATGGGCAAACATTTCACTCTCTAGATGTGCAAAGCTGGTAGAGACACGCTCAAGGAGACCTTCAGCTGTAATTGCAGCAAAAGGTGGTTCTACAAAGTATTGACTCAGGGGGGCTGAATACAAATGCACACCACACTTTTCACATATTTATTTCTAAGAAATGTTTAAAACCATTTATCTTTTTCCTTACACTTCACAATTATGTGCCACTTTGTGTTGGTCTATCTCACATTAAATCCAAATAAAATATATTTACATTTTTGGTTGTAACATGACACAATTTGGAAAATTTCAAGGGGTATGAATACTTTTTCAAGGCACTGTATATTATAAATGAATTATTTATTGTATCCATAGGTTAGTGTACTTTTGCTTAGTTCAAAATCAGGTTGTTAATTAAAGGTCTCTGACTTCCGCTTCCGCCGACGCGACCGGATGTGACGGTCGGACGCGGCGTTCGGATGTGAGCAGCGGGAGGTTTGAGATCAGCCTGAGTCTCCGACATTATCCTGATTAGTCTCTGCTACCGAGACCCTAAACCCGCGAAAACGAACGCTTGGTGGTGCCTGAGTCTGCCACAGAATCCTGATCAATCTGTGCTACCGAGACCCTAAAACCGCGAAAACGATCGCTTGGTGCGATGAGTAATAGTAAGCAGTCAGCGGCCGATTGCCTTAAAGAATTTGCCCAAACGGATAAGCAAGATGGCGGGCGTAGCCCCCCACAGACACGGAGTGGTGGACCATCAGCGCTGGAGATCCAGAAGCTTAACACGCCACTGCCACAGCCCGGGAAAGCAATAGAAAAACAGGAGAAACACTCCAAATTGACCCTGGAACAGATGAACTCCTAGTTAATGGAGGCCATCCACTCGAGCAATGCAGCCTTAACAGGTAAAATGGATGAGATTATAAATGACATAGGACTGATCAGACATGATATGCAGAGTATAAGAGAGAGACGGAGGTGGAAAAAAGGACAGTTTTATTGGAAGATATTGTGACCCCTATGCCTAAAAGGATAGCAATGACAGAAAAACAGATTACCCTGTGGCATCAAAAATCTGATGATTTTGAAAACCGTATGCGCCGTAATAATTTAAGAATAGTCGGCTTACCAGAAAAAGCAGAGGGGTTTAATCCTGGTGATTTTATAGAAAAATGGCTGAAAAATGTATTTCCAGATATGGAGGTATCAGCGGCATACGCAGTGGAGAGAGCGCACAGGGTGCCTGCAGTAATACCCAAACCAGGGCTTCCCCCGAGACCCCTGTTGGCACGCCTACTAAACTGCAGAGTCAGAGACACAATCCTGCGGAAGGCAAGACAAAAGGGAGAGATTCGCTATGAAAATAGTAAAGTATCCATATTCCCAGACTTTTCTCTGGAGCTGCAAAAGCAACGGGCAACATTTTATGAAATAAAACGAAAAATGAGGGAGGCAGGAATTGAATACTCTATGGCATACCCAGCACGATTGAGAGTGGAGGAAGGGGGAAAGACTTTGTTTTTCAGTACACCTGAACAAGCCAAAGACTGGCTGGGAACAGCCAGGCCTACACCTCGACAAGAGAGATAGAGAAACCCTGAAAGATAGGAGACATTGGGAGGATCGGGACTTTGGGGGGGGGGGGGGGGAGGTGGAGGAGGGGGGTTAAGAGGGTTTTTCTTTTTTCTTTTTAGTTTTTTCTTTTTTTTTTTGGTTGATGTTTATTACTTTTTTGCAGGTGGTGTGTTTTAATTTTTGTTTTTTTTTTTTTTTTTTTCTTCTGGGAAAAGAGGGGAAAGGTAAATGTTTATTTGACGGGGGGGGGGTGGGGGGGGGTAAAGGGAGGATGAAGGGGTGTGTATAAATAGGAAAATTGAAACAAAGTCACAGCGAGATAAACACTAGTTATAATCTTTTTTTCACTATTTGTCCTCTTTCTTTTTTTTTTGTTTTTTTTTCTCCCTTTTTCTCACTACCCTTTTTTTTTTACTTATTTTTTTTTTTTTAGCACTGGGGTGTGAAATAGGAAGACATGTATAGAGGTCTTTTTGCTTTTTTTTTTTTTTTATTTTTTTTTTTTTTTTTTTTGAGATACACTATATGAGGTTGAAGAAGGAAGAAAAATTATTCAAGCTTAAAAAAAAAAAAAACACAATAATAATCACATATTTATGAATAGTATAAACACAAATAAATTTAAGGGGGTGGGAGGGAAGGGGGTGGGTAGGGGAGTGAGTAGATAAAAAAGGACAAGGAAATTAGCATTTCTTTTCCCCCCTTTTTTTTTTTTTTTTGGTTTATTTTTTTTTTTTTGTTTTCTTTCTTCTTTTTTTTATTTAAATTTTTTTTAGTGAATGGAGGAGAGGAGATGTATTAAAAAAAAATTTTTTTTGGTGAATGGAGGAGAGGAGAGGTATTTAAATTTTTTATTTTTTTTTTATTCCCCTTCTCTCTCCCCTTTTCTCCCCCCTCCTCGGCTGCTCTCCCCTCGTCCCTCCTACTTCCGATCTCTTATACAAATAAAAAATAAAAAAAATAAATAAATATAAGAATAAAAATGCGGGAGAAGGTAGGAGCAGACAGGCTGAGATCGAAATAAATTACCTATATAAGGGCAAAATGCAATATGTCGGTAATGCCCTAAGAAAAATGGTATGGATGAATGGAGCGGAATGGATGAATGAGAAGAGAGAGGTAGAAAAGAGAATGGTCACGAAAGGGAAAAAGGGACGTAGGATATTTTTCTTTTTGGGAGAATAATGGCTAAAATAAAACTCAATAAATATGAGTAATCAGCACATGTTTTTGTCATGGAATGTGAGAGGTATGGGAACGCAATCAAAACGAACACAGGTTTTCACAGAAATTAATAAAGTGCAGGCCAAGATTATCTGTATCCAGGAAACACATATGATTAAAGAGAGATTGAAGTATTTAGAAAAATCCTGGGTACAATGGGCGAGCCACTCATGCCATACTACATACTCAAGAGGGGTTTCTCTCCTGGTCCGTCGGGGAGTAACATGGGAATGTATTAGAGAAAAAAGAGATCCTGATGGAAGATATGTTTTTGTTTTTGCTCTGGTGCACGCACTGCCAGTTGTAATTATGGGGATTTATAACCCCCCCCCCAGCTACAATGCGAGTACTGAAAGAAGCAGTGATATTCATGTCAGAATACCCAGAGGCATATGTGATATGTATGGGAGATTTCAATATGTGTTTAGATCCAAAGTTAGACAGGTTTGGGAGTAGTAAGCAAAAAGGAGTGGAAGGATCGAAGGTGTTGGAAAAATTTATGAGTGAAGTAGGCTGGGTTGACCTATGGAGAATCAGAAACCCAGGGACTCGGTCTTATTCATGGCATGCGCCAGGGAGAGGGCGCATGTCTAGAATAGATATGGTAATGGGGAATGAGAAGATCCTGCCAATGGTTCGATCTGTAGCTTATATGACAAGAGGGGTGTCTGACCACTCTGGATTAGCCTTTGAGCTAAAAATAGGCCCAAAAAGAATACGACCGGGCTATAGGATACAGGCTCAATGGCTGACCCAGATAGGACTAAATGATAGAATCCCAGAGCAAATGGGAATGTTCCTGGAAGCACATGGGGATAGGAAAATAGATGGAGTATTGTGGGATAAATTTAAGGCATACTTGAGGGAAATAACAAGATCAACAATATCATACATTAAGCGTACTAATAGACAGGAAGAAGAAGAAATGGAACAGGTATGTGCACAGGCAGAAAATAGGTTTATAGGGGATCCCTCAAATATAAATCAAATAAGATGGGCAGCCGTATCACGGCAATATAAGAACCAACTAATAATTAATGCTAAACGTAAGAAATTCCAACATGCACAAAAAAATTTTGAACAAGGACAGCAAGCTAACAAGATGCTGAACTTCTTGATAAAGCGGCAAACCCCATCACTAGCAATATCAGAGGTGAAAAATGAGAAAAGGGAGACGGTAAATACATTAGATGAGATACTTGAGACCTTTCAAAAATATTATATTAACATGTATACATCAACACTGACCTGTACAAGAGAAGAGATAGAAGACTACCTGAAGGATTTGGACTTTCTTAAATTAACAGAGGAACAAAAAAGAGGAGTTAGAGAGGGATATAGAGGAAGAGGAAGTACGAGAAGCTATCTTCTCTTTGGGAAAGGGTAAGTCCCCAGGGCCAGATGGCATACCACTGGAAATGTGCCAGCGATATGCAGAGATTATGGTACCAGCTATGACCAAAATGTATGGAGAGGCGTTTCGAAGGGGAGAAATGCCTGTCTCCATGTATGATGCCACAGTTATATTGATACCAAAACCAGACCAAGATAGAACTGAATGTGGATCATATAGGCCAATATCATTATTAAATATAGATTATAAAGTATTGGCAAAAGTATTGGCCAAAAGGCTCAACCAGGTAATTCTATCTATAATAGCGGAGGATTAAACTGGATTTATGCCAGGGAAATCCACGTCAATCAACATCAGAAGGACGCAATATATGATACACATGAGAGAGTTTATTCCAGAGACAAGTGCCTTGGCATCGCTGGATACAGCCAAGGCATTTGATTCTATAGAATGGGAATTTCTCCAAACAGTCCTGGAAAGGAATGGATTTGGAGAAAAATTTAGAAAATGGGTGAGAATAATTTATAAACAACCATGCTCCAATCTGCTAATAAATGGTATACTATCCCCTACAATAAAATTATATAGAGGAACAAGACAGGGATGCCCAATGTCACCGCAATTATTTGCTTTGGCAATTGAGGCACTGGCAAATAGATTTAGGCAATCAGACAAATACAAAGGGATTAAAGTAGAAAAAAAAACTGAACATATAGGATTATATGCAGACGATATTATACTATATATGGGAGATGCGCAAGCATCTTTGACGGAAGCAATGAGAATAATAGAAATATACGGAAGGTTCTCAGGGTTAAAAATAAATTGGCAAAAATCTGCATTGATGCTCCTAGGAACAGGTAACGAAAGGAGAGTTCAGACCCCATTAAAAATAGTTAATGTTTTTAAATATCTAGGAGTAAATATTACATTAAAACCTGAAGAAGAGATGGAAGCTAATATACTCCCATTAGTAGAGCAAATTAAGAGAAAATTGGAAATATGGATAAAGCTACCAATATCAATGGCAGGTAGAATTCAGTTGATAAAATCTGTTATACTACCCAAATGTTTATATGTATTTACACATTCCCCGGTAAAAATACCAAAACAGATATTTAAAAAATTAAACTCGCAGATGACTCGGTTTATCTGGGCATATGGAAGGTGCAAACTAAAATTTAATAAACTACAAAGACCAAAGACAGAAGCTGGGTTGGCCCTCCCGGATTTATATTTATATTACTTGGCAGGGCAACTGAAACATTTAAGATCATGGGTAGGACAGGAAAAAATAACAAGGATAGAGGAATATCTTCTTAGTAAAATGCAAATAGATGACTTAATGATGGGATTAGAATTAAAAGATCTGAGAAGAGTGGGAGTAAAAATTCCCCTACTGAAAGTGGCAAGGACAGTTTGGAGGGAGGCTAAGAAATTAACGGGATTTGATGGTATACCAACAGAAACTGCGCTCTGGAACAACCCAAAATTTGAACAACTGGAAACATTTGAGGACAGTAAATTTTGGAAGCAGAATAAGATAATGATTTTTGGCCAGCTTTATGATAAAAATGTTATAGTAACCTATGAAAACCTGTGTAAACAATATAATTTACTGAGTAAACAGTTCTATAGATACCTTCAGCTGAGGCATGTGCTACAGGTACAGTTTAGAACGGAGGAAATAAAAATATCTAAATATCCCCTTATAGGCATTTTGAAATCGCAGGGACCTAAGGGATTGATAGCCAAAATTTATACACATTTGCTGCAGAAGAAAATAGAAGGTGAACCCCTGAAAATAAGGGATAAGTGGCAGGCGGCTATCCCAGACATGAGCGATCATGAATGGGATGAAGCCTGCACTTCCCATTTGAAGGTATCCCCCGCAATGAATAACAGGATAATACAGATGAATATAATACATCAGACGTACTTGGCTCCAAATAGACTGTATAAAATGGGGAGGATGGCTGAACCAAGATGTACTAGATGTGTGCAGGGGGGAGCAGACTTTCTTCACGTAATGTGGTACTGTGGTAAAATAGGAAAATATTGGCAACAGGTAGCTAGGAAAATAGGAAAAGTTTTGAATAAATCTTTTACGGCTACGATGGAATTATGTTTATTGGGGATATTGAGGGAAGAGAGAGATAATAGAGACAACAATACCTTCTTAAGGGAGGTATTGTTTCTGGCAAGAAAACAAATAATAGAAAAATGGATTCAGCCAAATCCCCCGACAGTAACCCAATGGGTGAGAGCAGTAAATCAGGTCCTACCCTACGAAAAAATAATGTATGAACAAAGGGGAAACGGGCGAAGATATGAAAATATTTGGGCAAAATGGAATAGAACATGGTTAACAGTGGATATAGGAACACCCGAAAATATAGTATAAGGTGACCATAGAGGATGAGAGAGAATGGAATGAATGAAAATAAAGAAAAGAAAATGTAGTCCGGGCATACACTTTAAACTTTTTTCATTTATTTGTATTTTATATATATTTATATATGTATTATATAAAATGAAATGTAAAAGTATATAAAAATGTACAATGTATGTAAATTATTATGTAATGAAAAATTTTGTAATAAAGAGTTTTGAAAAAAAAAACTGTTATTTGTTATCATCTCCATATCTGCTAGTAACTGTATAGCATTTATGGGTGTCTTCTAATAAACCAAACAAAATAACAATTCATAAACACCCAAATAAAAAAAATGTATAACATCAATTTTCAAAATAGCTGTACATATCCATACATTCAATTTAAAGAAAAAATGAAAAAGTAACGTTTGTGGAAAGGCGCTTTAAAATTCAGATTTCTTGTGATAGAAACATAGAAGAACTAAGTTTGTCCCGAGCATGTTTGCATTTTAAATTTAGCACAAATATGCACATTATGTGTGTTTTAAAAAATCTGACTTTTGTTCTTCAGATAATATAGAAAAATAAATGTCATTTATTTTGGTTTTTAAAATGTTCTATCTGCATAGTTTCCTTCTGTAGGTGATATAAAAAAATATAGTTAATTTTATATACCCTTTTAAAATGTTATAAAATTACATTTGTTTTGTTTTGCAGGTGATAAAATCAAATATAAATTTTATGTGGATTTTACTTTTGCTTAGATCAAAATCAGGTTGTTAATAAAAGGCCTCTGCATAAATAACAGGTCTATTCAAAACATAAAAGAAGGTCTGGTTTATCCTCAACAAAAGAATATCAAGCTATTTACATATCAAATACAATATTTTTTTACCTTGACTATAGAGGAGAGGTGGGCATGAGTCTATAAAGGACCAAAGTGCACTGTTTATACTCATACCTCGTGGGCAGATCAAAGTGCACTATTTACACCCTTACCTCATGTGCAGATCAAAGCACACTGTTTACACTCATACCTCATGGGCAGATCAAAAGCAGATGCCACTCTGTTCCCCAATACACATCATGGATGATATAAGTTAGTTTGGGGAGTCTGGTACATCATTTCCACCAAGAGAAGCCGGGGTGATCAGACATGGACCCAGAACTTGATCACATAATCTGCACTGTCCTATCTCTTGAGGAAGACTACCCAACAATGTCTCCTCCCCTGAGGGATCTGAATTATCCATCTAGCCCCAATGGAGAGCTGCCAAACCTTCTCTCCATCATGAACATTTCGGGGCCACATAAGGTCTCAAATGTTTTATTGCAGACTCTGCTAGAACTCTATTCCTATCTGGGTTACCAACAAGAAGAAGGTAACGGCAAAAGCATCAACCCAGGGTTCAGTGAACAAATATCTAAATTTACACCAAGCATGAACGGCCAAGAAAATCTTAGTTACAATCAAAACCAGAAAGTATTAAAAAGTAAGCATTCGCAAATTTTCTTATTCCTATTATTTCCATGTTATTCTTATTTGTTAGCATAAATAGGGCATAAATATGACACAATGATGTATTATTTTACATTTCTGAAATTGTAGTTCTTGAAGTCCAAAGGTATAATTTATCTCAATTATGTCAACTCTAATGAAGAAAAACATTTTCATTGTTGAAGAAACACTTCAAGCTTTTTTATTTATTATTTGCTTAAATTATATATATATATATTCTCATTTTATGTGTTTATTTTTTTTCATTTTTTTACATCAGATCAGCATATGCAAGGCAAATACAAAAGTTATAAAACCCTATTAAACAAACTGAAATATAAGTGATTTCTCTCTATATTTGGCCTCTTAACCTTTAAAAGTACTTTTTTCCAAGGATCCTACCACCAAAAGGCCCAGAAAAACTTCACTATCAAAATCGAAAAATCTGGTGTATCGCTTACCCTTAATATTTTTGTTTGTTTTACTATTTTGCTGCATCTGCTAGTGTTGAAGGTATCTGTATACCTTGCAGAAAATATTTTTTTTATTGTTTTAGTTACACTTTATTTTCTGTGATTGTGATTTGGCTAAAGAAATTGTACATTAGACCACATCTAGAAGAATTCTAATGGCAAGAGTATTAAGGATGAAAAAACTTGATGGATATATAGTGAACAGTAATCTATCTATCTATCTATCTATCTATCTATCTATCTATCTATCTATCTATCTATCTATCTATCTATCTATCACTTTCTCTCTCCTAATCTATCTCTTTGTCTTGATCCAATTTTACTTCTCTATGTAAAATATTTATATAAGTACATTTTTGAGATGTCAATGTGTTTATCAGTTTGAATTTTTATTTTGTAAAATTTTTATTATTGTTTTTCTATCTCCTAAATCAAGTTTTCATGATGTTTGAATTTCCTTGTGCTTATTTCTAGGAAAGTTGGAAGAAGATGAGTATGAAAGACGCAAGCAACCCAGAGTCAATACTGAGGATTTCCAGAACAGCAACTCCAAAGCACAATGTAGAAAGAGGACAAACTTCAACGAGGAGCAGACTGCCTTCATGATGAATGAGTTTGATTGTAACCCCTATCCAAACTTCACAAAGAGGTGCCATATTGCCAAGATAACTGGGATTTCTGAACCCAGAATACAGGTAAAAACCTATTTCCTTTTTAACAAAATAGTTGTAGTATTAATTTGTTGTATCTTACACTATTTAAAATTTTACAGTCTAGTCATTTAACTTTTTGTTGTATATTTGTTTGGTTTATACATTTTAATGGGAATTCACTAAAATTACCCTCTGCAGTAACACATTTGGTTCTCCCCCTCTGTTGGGTTATTGCATTTTATAGAGGGGGACCGGTAATTCCAGATTTCATACCAACTGCCACCTTCTGGTGAAATATGGAATTGTGGCCTGAGAACTGAGAATACAGTTCTGTGTCAGAATGTTTATATGTCTGTGATGCTTCAATCATTCAAGTAGTGTACATAACAGCTGTTTTCTATGAGATCTGTGTGTGTAGGCAAAATCTAAAACATATTCACAAATTTTCTACAATATACCTTTCAACATTTTCTGTCTATTAAAAAATTTTGTTTGTCCTGACAGAAATCCAGTGATTACTTCCTGTAGTGATCTGCTAACTTTGCACTAAAATTGTAACCATTGTTATCAGCCCTGCCCAGTTCATGTCTGTAAATGACAGAACACATCCCATCTGTGTTCTGGAGACAAGGAGAGGTAGAGGTGTTTTGTAGTTGTAACACAGTTCTTGTCTTAAGGTGACAACACTACTCCTCCAAAGATATGGTACAGCAATCAGTGTGGTCATCCTATGACAAGAAGTGTGTTACTGGCTGGATCACTAGATGAACATAGAGAAAACATGTCCTGAAAAATCTAAACGTATGAAGCTATCACATTCCAAACATCCCCTAGTTCAGTGATGGCAAACCTGGGCACCCCAGATGTTTTGGAACTACATTTTCCATGATGCTCATGCACTCTGTAGTTCCAAAACATCTGGGCTGCCAAGTTTCGCCATCACTGCCCTAGTTATTCCAGTCACTTTTGATCCCTCTGGTGATAACCGTTTATACAATAAGCATGAACTTTTTATACATTACAGTATTTAGATTATTAATGAGAATTTATTTTTACATGTTGCAGGTTTGGTTTCAGAACAGAAGAACAAGGCATCTCTCAAAAGATATGAAATCCCAAAGCGCCCAGGGTAGTCAGTTCTCAACTCCCAGAGATCTTCCCAAGATTTTTCAGAATCCATACCAGAATCTACAAATCGATGGACATTTCCAGATCCCAGGAAACATGTGGATGCTGTAAATACAGCTTCAAATACATGTCAAGGACTTATTTAATGTTATTTTATTTTAGTATGTGATTGTTACAAAGCTGTGATGATTTATCTAATGATATGTTGTAGTATGCACTTAGTTTAATTTATAATAAAATATTTTCTTATATTTTAAAATGGGTTGTTGTTGAATTCTTATAATTTTATAATTTTTATTAAAAGCAGGGCTCAAAATTTCAAGTCCTGAGCTACAAGCCAGGTCTCAAGGGTTACTCGCCACCAATTGCCCCACCCAACCCTTACCCTGCCCCACCCCTAATTACGCTATCAAAAATTATCTCATGAAATGACACTTAAATGTTTTATGCAGAATTACGTTACAAAAATAAATATCAACAACTTTATCAGTTCCCCTCAGCAGTGCCTCAACAGTGCCCATTATTGCAGCATGACCTGTGCCCATCATTGCAGCCTCACCGTGCCCAACATTGCAGCCTCACTGTGCCCCCTTTGCAGCATCACCATGCCCCACATTGCACCCGCACTGTGCCCCACATTGCAGCTTCACCGTGCCCCCATTGCAGCCTCACCGTGCCCCCATTGCAGCCTCACCGTGCCCCACATTGCAGCCTCACCGTGCCACAAATTGCAGCCTCACCGTGCCCCACATTGCAGCCTCACCGTGCCCCACATTGCAGCCTCACCGTGCCCCACATTACAGCCTCACCGTGCCCAAATTGAAGCCTCACTGTGCCCCACATTGCAGCCTCACCGTGCCCCACATTGCAGCCTCACCGTGCCCCACATTGCAGCCTCACCGTGCCCCAAATTGCAGCCTCACCGCGGCCCACATTGCAGCCTCACCGTGCCCCACATTGCAGCCTCACCGTGCCTCACATTGCAGCCTCACCGTGCCCCACATTGCAGCCTCACCGTGCCCCAATTTGCAGCCTAACCGTGCCCCCATTTGCAGCCTCACCGTGCCCCCATTTGCAGCCTCACCTTGCCCCCATTTGCAGGATCACTGTGCCCCAAATAGCAGCATCACTGTGCCCCAAATAGCAGCATCACTGTGCCCCAAATGGCAGCCTCACTGTGCCCCCATTTTTAGGATCACTGTGCCCCAAATAGCAGCATCACAGTGCCCCCATTGCAGCCTTGCCAGGGCAGAGGAAGTGAGTGGGGGCGGCTGGATCATGTCGAGTTGGAGGAGAGCCAGGATCGCTGAGTGGTAATACACGCCGTAACAACTGTCTTTGCTCACTCTCACACAGCCATGCCTCCTCCTAACCCCGCGCCTGTGATAGACAGAATGCATCGCCGCATTGGACCCGCATTCTGTCTATTACAGGCGCCGAGTTAGGAAGAGGCGGGGCTGTGTGAGAGTGAGCGGAGACAGCTGTTACGGTGTGTATTACCCCTCGGCGATCCCGCGGCTCTCCTCTAACTCCATGGCACTATTCCACCGGACAGCTCCCAGTCAACTCCACCCGCCGGCGGTGCTCGCCCCCCCCAATCCCAGGCAGCCCAGCTCCTCGCCAGCCCTCATTTTCTGTTTGCAAAATGCAAGTAATCGAGCAGAAAATTTGAGGGCTGTTAAAAGTTTTGTTACTTTTTAAAACAGTTGCATGTAAGTGTCACACATATGTTATTATACGGCGTATTATCTCATATATAATTAGAAAATAGTAATTTGTTCAACGATTACATATTGGAATTTTATCTGGGTCTAAAACAGCAAGATGTTTTTGTTTCCATAACATTTTATTGAAGGAGACATTTGAGACTCTCAGAGATCTTCCTAACATCTGAAGCAATACCAGAATCTACATATCAATGGGCATTTCCAGATCCCAGGAAACATGTGGATGCTGTAAATTCAGCTTAAATTCCATGTCAAGGACTTACTTGATGTTATTTTATTTTAGTATGTGATAAAAAGCTATGATTTATTATTTTTTTTAAATTATAGGTACTTATAAAGTGCTGTCAATTTACACAGCATTTTACATATATATTGTATATTCACATTAATCCCTGCCCTCAAGGAGCTTACATTCTAAGGTCCCTATCTCCCATGCATACATGCCTACTAGGGTCTATTTAGATAGGAGCCAATTAACCTACCAGCATGTCTTTGGAGTGTGGAAGGAAAGGAAACCAGAGTACCTGGAGGAAACCCACACAGTCACAGGGAGAACATGCAAATGGATGAATTAACTATTGATATATTGTAGTATGCACTTAGTTTAATTTATAATAAAATATTTTCTTAGAAATTAAAATTGGGTGCTGTGCCTTCCTAATTATATTATAAATTATCTTAAAAGTTTTGTTACTGTTTGAAACAGTTGCATGTAAGTGTCAAAAATATGTTTTTATATTGCATATTATCTCCAACAAAATAAGAAAATAGTAATTAGTTCAACAATTACATATTGGTATTTTATCTGTTTCTAAATCAGCAAGATGTTTTTGTTTGTTTCCATAATATTTTATTGAAAGATTTTCATACATAAACAAAAATGGCAGCACATGCACAATTTTAGTTGCAGACAGTATTGTGAACACCAGGCAAACCAGACATATTTAATAGCAGTTTAAGTACATTTTATGATAATAATTTAAGAAGCCCACTACTAAAACAAATACATTTTCATTGACCAACTTAGTTCTCATTTGATTTTCTATCTATCATATATACTGGCTAAGAAAAATAAACATTTAATTGTATTTTTAAATTAAATTATTTTAATCTAAATAATTAAATTGCTAAAAGCACCATATTTAACTTGTTCTTATTAAATGCTGTTTATATAAGACAATAAAAATATAAATTATGTTAAAAAACCAAAACATTATGGACTACTATATATAATGTTTTGGTTTTTAACATAATGTTAATCCCTAGTTGGGGATTTCAATACATACATAAAGGTGTGGTAAATAACTTGCAGGTGAGGTGACAACTCAAACAGTAAGGGAACATCAAACCTGACTTCCAATACACAGATTTACATAATAATTCCTTTTTCTGAGCTGTAATGAGGCAACTTTAGGGTGAGGCACCCAAAGAGCATCAAAGGATACAGTTCCTCTTTATAGAAACTTCAAAGGAATGTGTGGGTTTCTACCTCAATACTGGTCCAGGTCCATTCCACATTTCTTTTGGAATAAAAGATGTCCAAGGACCCCAGTCCCTCATTCCAACAGATTTAAGTAAGGTGAGCAGACATGGATACAGAGCTGGACCAAATTATCTGCACTGTGCTTTCTCTAGAAGAAGACTATCCAATAATGTCTCCTCCCCTGAGGTTCCAGGACAATTTCACTAGCACCCCAGGCATATCTCCTGATGATTTCTTAGCTACACAAATACAGAAAGACCTACAAGACTCCATCACTCTACAACAAAAGATACTTGAAATGTACACACTCTTCGGAATCCAGCAAGAAGCACATGACAACAACTCTATAATCCTTAGGGAACATATATATAAGGACATAATTAATCAGAATCCATTAAAACGTAAGTCTATATATCTACTCTCTATCTATCTATCTATCTATCTATCTATCTATCTATCTATCTATCTATCTATCTATCTATCTATCTGTTAATATATATATCTATTCTTTTATTCTGTTTATTCTTATTCTATTCTTATTCTTATTATGTTTATTGTTGCAGCTCTTAAATCAACTGTTTGGCTCCATGCACACTGGGCTTAAAATAATGTCTGTCCTCTTGGGAGTAAAAAATGTTCATATAGAGCATTTTTTTAGACGAGTTTAGGAGAGTTTTACGTTTTTTCTGCCAGTGAGCTCCAATGAGAAAAGCGAATCAGATTTTTTTTTTCCCTACCTCTAAACGTTGATCTCAAAACATGCCTGTAATCATCCTAATGTGTATGGACACATATAATAACATTGAGCTGCTTCTACAAGCAGAAAACAAAACTCCTGTAGAAGCAACAGTTTTTAATCCAGTGTGCATGGAGGTGTAATGATAATCTTTTTAAAGTTTTTTCCATTTCAAATAATATGAAATATTTAATTGTAAGCCACATATTTTAGTTTTCTTTTCTTTATAATTCAGTTTATAGAATTGTGCACAAAATATCCTCTTTGTATTGTCTTTAACTGCAAAGGTTTAAATCCTGTCATTGCGCTTGTTTCTAGGAAAGTTGGAAGAAGACGAGAATGCTGGATGTAAGCAACCAAGAGTCCAGATTGAGGATTTCCCGAACAGCAACACAAATAAAAGGTGCATAAGGAGGACAAACTACACAAATGAGCAGATTGCCTTCTTGATGAATGTGTTTGCTCGTAACCCCTATCCAAACTTCACAAAGAGATGTCGTATTGCCAAGATAACTGGGATTTCAGAACCTAAAATACAGGTAAAAAATATATTTTTTACCACAATTGTTTCTTAACTAATATTAATTTGTTGTATATTATTTTATTTCAAACTTTACTGCATCGTCATGCAACTTTTTTTGTATTATATTTTTTTGTTATGTGTTTTAGTGTAGATTAACTAACACTACCATGCACAGTAACACATGTGGTTCTCCTCCAGCCACTGCATTTTATAAGGATGGAATCTGTATTTCCAGATTTCATCCCAACTGCCACCTTCTGGGGAAATCTGGAATTGTGACCTGACAATCGATAAAAGGGTTTTGTGCGAAAAAAAATTGTATGCCTGTGGTTATGTTTCAATCTTTCAAGTAGCATAAAAAACAGCATAAAGAGGGTTCCTCTGCTGTATCAAGGGGAGTTGTAAAAAAGTAGGAGTTTTTTGGTTAGGGTATGCATGGGCAAACTAAAAAAAAAAATAATAACTACCTCCACATTTCACAATGATTTGCCTTTTAAACGCATTGAATTACAAGTTTGTTGATCCTGCCAGAAATTCATTGATCACTTAACTTCCTGTAGTGAGCTGATAACTCCACAATGAAGCCCCAAACATTATCAATCCTGCCCACATGAACTAGAGAGCAGCACCCATCTAAGCTATGCAGATGAGAGGAGGGAGTGGTTTTCTGTAGTCGTAACACAGTTCCTGTCCTAGGGTGACAATGCTGCTACCCCATAGAGACAGTACAGTGAGTAAGCATTGACATTTTAGGATGGGAAGTGTATCACTGGCATGATCACCAATTGAACATGTCCTGAAAAATTAAAACAAATGAGGCTAACACATTCCAAACATTGCCTAGTTGTACATGTCCCCTTTGGTTCTCCTGTTGATAACTGTATAAAGAGTATAATATATAAATGAGTAATGGTGATTAATTTTTACATGTTACAGGTTTGGTTCCAGAACCGAAGAGCAAGACATCTCCCAAGACATAAGAACTCTCAGTACATACAAGGTAGACACTTCCCAACTCCAGAAGATCTTTCCAACACTTTTCAGAATAGATACGAGGATCTACAAATCAATGGACATTTCCAGATTCCAGGAAACACGTGGATGCTGTAAATGTGGCTTCAAATCCACGTCAAGGACTTATTTTATGTTATTTTCATTTAGTATGTGATAGTTAGACAGCTATGATGATTTAAGTAATGATATGTTGTTATATGCACTTAGTTTAATTTATAATAAAATATTTTCTTATTATTAAGTATAAAGTTTTGTCTGATTTTTTTTTAAATGATCTAAAAGGGTGGTTTGACGTTGTATATTAGAAAATTTAAAAATAGTAATTAGTTCAACAATTACATTTTGCTCTCCCCAGAAAATGCAGCTTTTATTATACTGATTTTGGATTTGGAATAAAACTCTGAAGTCTTTTTTAGAAAAAGGTTTCTCCCCCAAAAAATTTCTAGTTCACTAACTCTAAAAATACATGTTCAGATTCCAAGACAAAAGGTTCAGCAGGGACAAGCCGAATTTCAATCCTTGTACGGGCAAGCTGATTGTACCCAAGTCAATCAATGAATCAAATTAGGTACAACCGGCCTATTCCACCCATTGTGGAAGGAAAGATAATCGTATAATGTATGGCCTGCTTAAGACAACAAGGTGATTTTGATAAAAAAACAGGCTCTGCTTTTTTTGAATTGGAAATTATCTGCTCCTAAAAGTTAAAAAGAAAGGTAAAGGTGGTTAAATAAAAAAACTTCTTTCTATAAAAAAGTAGTAAGTGATTGTAGGTACTTTTAATTTTTACCCTGCCTTCCCAACACACACTACCCTAGCGGTCCCCAAATCCCAAATATTATTATCAGCTCTGCCCATTTCTCTTTTGTGAACTACAGAACCTTCCCTCCCCCATTAAAAAAAAGAAGGCAGGTGGTTTTGAGATTCTAACACAATTCTAGGATGACAATATTGCTTCTCCAGAGATACAGTAAGCTGAATGAGTGTTGTCATCCTAGGACAGGAAATGTGTTACTAGGTGAAAATGAATGAATCCTTTAATAAATACATTTTTCTTAGTAAACGTCCGTGTGATAATATAATATAACAAAAATAGTAATATCATATTATATACCAACACATGTAAGAAATCAAAGTAAACTTCTTTTTTATTTTTATTTTGAATACAGTAGGGAAGGGATGAAACAAGCATTTTTATTTTCTTGTCTCTGTCCTGTTGGGAGATTTCCCTTCACATCCTATCTTAGAGACACAGCAGGAAGTTAAAGGGGATCTTCCCAAAGCAAGGTGATATCCTATATAAACTACTCATTTTGAATGTAAGAGATTTTTCCTAAAATATAAAAAGTTCTTTGGATGCATCTCTTACATGCATTACATGCATCTCTTAATATGAAAATATTGTTTTATATGAAGTTCTCAAATGGGGAATTCATACATACATAAGTGTGATGGATAACTCACAGCTGAGGTGACAACTCTTACATTAGCGGAACATCAAACCTGACTTCCAATTCACATATTTACATAATAATTGCTACACTGGTAATGCCAAGCTGTAAGGCACCATTAGGGTGAGGTGTCTGGGGAGGATCAAAGGATATAGTTCCTCAGAGACTTCAAAGGACTGAATGGGTTTGTAGCCCAGTGTTGGTTCAGGTCCATTCCACATTTCTCTAGGGATAAAAGCAGTCTAAGGACCCCAGTCCCTCATTCTAACGGAATTAAGTAAGGTGAGCAGACATGGATACTGAGCTGGACCAAGTTCTCTGCACTGTGCTTTCTCTAGAAGAAGACTATGCAACAATGTCTCCTCCTCTGAGGTTCCAAGACAACTTCACTAGCACTCCATGCATCTCTCCTGATGGTTTCTTACCTACAGAAAGCCAAACTTATCTACAAGACTCATCCACCCTACAACAAAAGCTGCTGGAAATTTGTAGCCTCTTGAGGCTCCAACAAGAAGCACGGGCCAAAAAATCTGTAATCCCCAAGGAGCCTGCAAATAAGGACACCATTAGTCAGAATCCATTAAAAAGTAAGTCTATCTATCTATCTATCTATCTATCTATCTATCTATCTATCTATCTATCTATCTATCTATCTATCTCTTTCTCTCTCCTTATCTATCTCTTTGTCTCTTTTGTCTTGATCAAATTTTACTTCTCTAAGGAAAATATTTATAATAGTACATTTTGAGATGTCAATGTGTTTATCAGTTTGAATTTTTATTTTGTAATTTTTTTATTATTTTTTTCTATCTCCTAAATCAAGTTTTCATGATGTTTGAATTTCCTTGTGCTTATTTCTAGGAAAGTTGGAAGAAGATGAGTATGAAAGATGCAAGCAACCCAGAGTCAATACTGAGGATTTCCAGAACAGCAACTCCAAAGCACAATGTAGAAAGAGGACAAGCTTCAACGAGGAGCAGACTGCCTTCCTTATGAATGAGTTTGATCGTAACCCCTATCCAAACTTCACAAAGAGGTGCCTAATTGCCAAGATAACTGGGATTTCTGAACCCAGAATACAGGTAAAAACCTATTTCCTTTTTAACAAAATAGTTTTAGTATTAATTTGTTGTATCTTACACTATTTAAAATGTTACAGTCTAGTCACTTAACTTTTTGTTGTATATTTGTTTGATTTATACATTTTAATGGGAATTCACTAATATTGCCCTCTGCAGTAACACATTTGGTTCTCCTCCTTTGTTGGGTTACTGCATTTTATAGAGGGGGACCGGTAATTCCAGATTTCATACCAACTGCCACCTTCTGGTGAAATATGGAATTGTGGCCTGAGAACTGAGAATACAGTTCTGTGTCAGAATGTTTATATGTCTGTGATGCTTCAATCATTCAAGTAGTGTACATAACAGCTGTTTTCGATGAGATCTGTATGTGTAGGCAAAATCTAAAACATATTCACAAATTTTCTACAATATACCTTTCAACATTTTCTGTCTCTTAAAAAATATTGTTTGTCCTGCCAGAAATCCAGTGATTACCGTATATACTCGAGTATAAGCCGAGTTTTTCAGCACATTTTTTTGTGCTGAAAGTGCCCCCCTCGGCTTATACTCGAGTCAAGCACTTTTCTGCAGCAAAAAAAAAAAATGTCCGACCCGACTTTGGGGCCCTGTATCTCGGGGCCACTTGGGTCTAGGAGTCCTAAATTTGGTGTGCCAACCCAGTGGACCTAGCACTATAAAATATCTAAAGATGGGGTTCCTAGCACTAAGTGGCCCCGAGATACGGGGCCCCAAAGTCGGTTCGGAAAATGTCATTCTCTGCTGCAGAAAAGTGCTTGACATTTTCTGACCCGAATTTGGGGCCCCATATCTCGGGGACACTTGGAGCTAGGAACCCCAAATGTTGCATTCAAACCCAGTTGAACTAGCACTACAACATATCCAAAGATGGGGTTCCTAGCACTAAGTGGCCCGAGATACAGGGCCCCAAATTCGGTTCAGAAAATGTCATTCTCTGCTGCAGAAAAGTGCTTGACATTTTCTGACCCGAATTTGGGGCCCCATATCTCGGGGACACTTGGAGCTAGGAACCCCAAATGTGGCATTCAAACCCAGTTGAACTAGCACTACAACATATCCAAAGATGGGGTTCCTAGCACTAAGTGGCCCCGAGATACAGGGCCCCAAAGTCGGTTCAGAAAATGTCATTCTCTGCTGCAGAAAAGTGCTTGAGATTTTCTGACCCGAATTTGGGGCCCCATATCTCGGAGACACTTGGTGCTAGGAACCCCAAATGTTGTATTCCAACCCAGTGGAATTAGCACTACAACATATCTAAAGACGGGGTTCCTAGCACCAAGTGACCCTGAGATACAGGGCCCCAAATCGGTCAACTGTGTCCATCTGCATGGGCACAGTGAGGCTGCAAATGGGCATCGTTGACCCTCTTTTCCACTTACAGTAGCTGCGCATTTCTCACCCTAGGCTTATACTCGAGTCAATACGTTTTCCCAGTTGTTTGTGGTAAAATTAGGTGCCTCGGCTTATATTCGGGTCGGCCTATACTCGAGTATATACGGTACTTCCTGTAGTGATCTGCTAACTTTGCACTAAAATCTTAATCATTGTTATCAGCCCTGCCCAGTTCATGTCTGTAAATGACAGAACACATCCCATCTGTGTTCTGGAGACAAGGAGAGGTAGAGGTGTTTTGTAGTTGTAACACAGTTCTTGTCTTAAGGTGACAACACTGCTCCTCCAAAGATATGGTACAGCAATCAGTGTGGTCATCCTATGACAGGAAGTGTGTTACTGGCTGGATCACTAGATATACATAGAGAAAATATGTCCTGAAAAATTTAAACGTATGAAGCTATCACATTCCAAACATCCCCTAGTTCAGTGATGGCAAACCTTGGCACCCCAGATGTTTTGGAACTACATTTCCATGATGCTCATGCACTCTGCAGTGTAGTTGAGCATCATAGGAAATGTAGTTCCAAAACATCTGGGCTGCCAAGGTTCGCCATCACTGCCCTAGTTGTTCAAGTCACTTTTGATCCCTCTGGTGATAACCTTGTATACAACAAACGTTAACTTTCTATACGTTACAGTATATAGATGATTAATGAGAATTTATTTTTACATGTTGCAGGTTTGGTTCCAGAACAGAAGAGCAAGGCATCTCTCAAAAGATATGAAATCCCAAAGCGCCCAAGGTAGTCAGTTCTCAACTCCCAGAGATCTTCCCAAGATTTTTCAGAATCCATACCAGAATCTTCAAATCGATGGAGATTTCCAGATCCCAGGAAACATGTGGATGCTGTAAATACAGCTTCAAATACATGTCAAGGACTTATTTAATGTTATTTTATTTTAGTATGTGATTGTTTCAAAGCTGTGATGATTTAACTAATGATATATTGTGGTATGCACTTAGTTTAATTTATAATAAAATATTTTCTTATATTTTAAAATGGGTTGTTGTTGAATTCTTATTATTTTATATTTATATTAAAAGTTTTGTTACTTTTTGAAACAGTTGCATGTATGTGTCACACATATGTTTTTATATGGCGTATTATCTCATATATAATTAGAAAATAGTAATTTGTTCAACAATTACATATTGGAATTTTATCTGGGTCTAAAACAGCAAGATGTTTTTGTTTCCATAACATTTGAGACTCCCAGAGACCTTCCTAACATCTGAAGCAATACCAGAATCTACATATCAATGGACATTTCCAGATCCCAGGAAACATGTGGATGCTGTAAATTCAGCTTCAATTCCATGTCAAGGACTTACTTGATGTTATTTTATTTTAGTATGTGATAAAAAGCTATGATTTATTTTATTTTTTTTAAATTATAGGTTCTTATAAAGTGCTGTCAATTTACGCAGCATTTTACATATATATTGTATATTCACATTAATCCCTGCCCTCAAGGAGCTTACATTCTAAGGTCCTTATCTCACATTCATACATGCCTACTTGGGCCTATTTAGATAGGAGCCAATTAACCTACCAGCATGTCTTTGGAGTGTGGAAGGAAACCAGAGTACCTGGAGGAAACCCACACAGTCACAGGGAGAACATGCAAATGGATGATTTAACTAATGATATATTGTAGTATGCACGTTTAATTTATAATAAAATATTTTCTTAAAAATTAAAATGGGGTGCTGTGCCATCCTAATTATATTATAAATTATCTTAAAAGTTTTGTTACTGTTTGAAACAGTTGCATGTAAGTGTCAAAAATATGTTTTTATATTGCATATTATCTCCAACAAAATAAGAAAATAGTAATTAGTTCAACAATTACATATTGTTTTTTTTATCTGTTTCTAAATCAGCAAGATGTTTTTTTTGTTTCCATAATATTTTATTGAAAGATTTTCATATATAAACAAAAATGACAGCACATGCACAATTTTAGTTGCAGACAGTATTGTGAACACCAGGCAAATCAGACATATTTAATACCAGTTTAAGTACATTTTATGATAATAATTTAAGAAGCCCACGACTAAAACAAATACATTTTCATTCACCAACTTAGTTCTCATTTGATTTTCTATCTATCATATATACTAGCTAAGAAAAATAAACATTTCATTTTATTTTTAAATTAAATTATTTTAATCTAAATAATTAAATTGCTACAATCACTATATTTAACTTGTTCTTATTAAATGCTGTTTATATAAGACAATAAAAATAAAAATGATGTTAAAAAATAAAACATTATGGACTACTATATATAATGTTTTGGTTTTTAACATAATGTTAATCCCTAGTTGGGCATTTCAAACATACATAAAGGTGTGATAAATAACTTGCAGGTGAGGTGACAACTCATACAGTAAGGGAACATCAAACCTGACTTCCAATACACAGATTTACATAATAATTCCTGTTTCTGAGCTGTAATGAGGCAACTTTAGGGTGAGGCACCCAAAGAGCATCAAAGGATACAGTTCCTCTTTATAGAAACTTCAAAGGAATGTGTGGGTTTCTACCTCAATACTGGTCCAGGTCCATTCCACATTTCTTTTGGAATAAAAGATGTCTAAGGACCTCATACCAACAGATTTAAGTAAGGTGAGCAGACATGGATACTGAGCTGGACCAAATTATCTGCACTGTGCTTTCTCTGGAAGAAGACTATCCAATAATGTCTCCTCCCCTGAGGTTCCAGGACAATTTCACTAGCACCCCAGGCATATCTCCTGATGATTTCTTAGCTACACAAATCCAGAAAGACCTACAAGACTCCATCTGTCTACAACAAAAGATACTGGAAATGTACACACTCTTCGGAATCCAGCAAGAGGCACGTGACAACAACCTAATCCTTAGGGAACATATATATAAGGACATAAATAATCAGAATCAATTAAAACGTAAGTCTATATATCTACTCTCAGTTATATACTATCTATCTATCTATCTATCTATCTATCTATCTATCTATCTATCTATCTATCTATCTATCTATCTATCTATCTATCTATCTATTATTATAGGGGGCGGCACAGTGGTGTAGTGGTTAGCACTTTCACCTAGCAGTAAGAAGAATCGCTGGTTCGAATCCCAACCACGACACTACCTGCCTGGAGTTTGCATGTTCTCCCTGTGCCTGCGTGGGTTTCCTCCGGGTACTCCGGTTTCCTCCCACAATCCAAAGACATGCAGGTAGGTTAATTGGCTTCTGTCCAAAAATTGGCCCTAGTATATGAATGGGGACCTTGGATTGTGGGCTCCTTGAGGGTAGGGACTGATGTGAGTGTGCAATGTACAGGGATAGGGACAATTGTAGACACTCAGGTTGAACTGGATGGACTGATGTCTTTATTCAACCTTACTAACTATGAAACTATGAAACTATATATATATATATATTCTTTTATTCTTATTCTATTCTTATTCTTATTATGTTTATTGTTGCAGCTCTTAAATCAACTGTTCGGCTCCATGCACACTGGGCTTAAAAAAATGTCTGTCCTCTTGGGAGTAAAAAATGTTCATATAGAGCATTTTTTTAGACGAGTTTAGGAGTTGAGGAGAAGTTTAGACAAGTTTAGGAGAGTTTTTTACATTTTTTCTGCCAGTGAGCTCCAATCAGAAAAGTGAATCAGATTTTTTTTCCCCTGCGTCTAAACGTTGATCTCAAAATATGCCTGTAATCATCCTAATGTGTATGGACACATTTAATAACATTGAGCTGCTTCTACAAGCAGAAAACCAAACTCCTGTAGAAGCAACAGTTTTTAAGCCAGTGTGCATGGAGCCATAATGATAATCTTTTTAAAGTTTTTTTTATTTCAAATGATCTGAAATATTTAATTGTAAGCCACACATTTTAGTTTTCTTTTCTTTATAATTCAGTTAATAGAATTGTGCACAAAATATCCTCTTTGTATTGTCTTTAACTGCAAAGGTTTAAATCCTGTCATTGCGCTTGTTTCTAGGAAAGTTGGAAGAAGACGAGAATGCAGGATGCAAGCAACCAAGAGTCCAGATTGAGGATTTCCCGAACAAAAACACAAATAAACGGTGCATAAGGAGGACAAACTACACAAATGAGCAGACTGCCTTCCTGATGAATGTGTTTGCTCGTAACCCCTATCCAAACTTCACAAAGAGATGTCGTATTGCCAAGATAACTGGGATTTCAGAACCTAAAATACAGGTAAAAAAATATTTTTTACCACAATTGTTTTTTAACTAATATTCATTTGTTGTATATTATTTTATTTCAAACTTTACTGCATCGTCATGCAACTTTTTTTGTATTATATTTTTTTTAATGTGTTTTAGTGTAGATTAACTAACACTACCATACACAGTAACACATGTGGTTCTCCTCCAGCCACTGCATTTTATAAGGATGGAATCTGTATTTCCAGATTTCATCCCAACTGCCACCTTCTGGTGAAATCTGGAACTGTGGCCTGACAATCGATAAAAGGGTTTTGTGCGAATTTTTTTTGTATGCCTGTGGTTATGTTTTAATCTTTCAAGTAGCATAAAAAACAGCATAAAGAGGGTTCCTCTGCTGTATCAAGGGGAGTTGTAAAAAAGTAGGAGTTTTTTGGTTAGGGTATGCATGGGCAAACTAAAAAAAAAATTAATAACTACCTCCACATTTCACAATGATTTGCCTTTCAAACAGCATTGAATTACAAGTTTGTTGATCCTGCCAGAAATTCATTGATCACTTAACTACCTGTAGTGAGCTGATAACTCCACAATGAAGCCCCAAACATTATCAATCCTGCCCACATGAACTAGAGAGCAGCACCCATCTAAGCTATGTAGATGAGAGGAGGGAGAGGTTTTCTGTAGTCCTAACACAGTTCCTGTCCTAGGGTGACAATGCTGCTACCCCATAGAGTCAGCACAGTGAGTAAGCATTGACATTTTAGGATGGGAAGTGTATCACTGGCATGATCACCAATTGAACATGTCCTGAAAAATTAAAACAAATGAGGCTAACACATTCCAAACATTCCCTAGTTGTGCATGTCCCCTTTGGTTCTCCTGTTGATAACTGTATAAAGAGTATAATATATAAATGAGTAATGGTGATTAATTTTTACATGTTACAGGTTTGGTTCCAGAACCGAAGAGCAAGACATCTCCCAAGACATAAGAACTCTCAGTACATACAAGGTAGACACTTCCGAACTCCAGAAGATCTTTCCAACACTTTTCAGAATAGATACGAGGAGCTACAAATCAATGGACATTTCCAGATTCCAGGAAACACGTGGATGCTGTAAATGTGGCTTCAAATCCACGTCAAGGACTTATTTTATGCTATTTTCATTTAGTATGTGATAGACAGCTATGATGATTTAAGTAATGATATGTTGTTATATGCACTTAGTTTAATTTATAATAAAATATTTTAAGTATAAATTAAGTATAAAGTTTTGTCTGATTTTTTTTAAATGATCTAAAAGGGTGGTTTGATGTTGCACATTAGAAAATTCGAAAATAGTAATTATTCAACAATTACATTTTGCATTTTCTGGGTCTAAAACAGAAAGGTTTTTGTCAAAACAAGATTCTATTTCTCCCCACAAAATGCAGCTTTTATTATACTGATTTTGGATTTGGGAATAAAACTCTGAAGTCTTTTTTAGAAAAAGGTTTCTCCCCCAAAAATGTTCTAGTTCACTAACTCTAAAAATACATGTTCAGATTCCAAGACTAAAGGTTCAGCAGGGACCAGGCGAATTTCAATCCTTGAACGGGCAAGCTGATTGTACCCAAGTCAATCAATTAATCAATCGAATTGGATACAACCGGCCTATTCCACCCATGGTGGAAGGAAAGATAATCGTATAATGTATTGCCTGCTTAAGACAACAAGGTGATTTTGATAAAAAACCGGCTCTGCTTTTTTTGAATTGGAAATTGTCTGCTCCTAAAAGTTAAAAAGAAAGGTAAAGGTGGTTAAATAAAAAAAATTCTTTCTATAAAAAAGTAGTAAGTGATTGTAGGTACTTTTAATTTTTACCCTGCCTTCCTAACACACACTACCCTAGCGGTCCCCAAATCCCAAATATTATTATCAGCTCTGCCCATTTCTCTTTTGTGAACTACAGAACCTTCCCTCCCCCATTAAAAAAATTAAGGCAGGGGGTTTTGAGATTCTAACACAATTCTAGGAAGACAATATTGCTTCTCCAGAGATACAGTAAGCTGAATGAGTGTTGTCATCCTAGGATAGGAAATGTGTTATTAGGTGAAAATTAATGAATCCTTTAATAAATAAATTTTTCTTAGTAAACGTCCGTGTGATAATATAATATAACAAAAATAGTAATATCATATTATATACCAACAAATGTAAGAAATCAAAGTAAACTTCTTTTTTATTTTTATTTTGAATACAGTAGGGAAGGGATGAAACAAGCATTTTTATTTTCTTGTCTCTGTCCTGTTGGGAGATTGCCCTTCACATCCTATTTTAGAGACACAGCAGGAAGTTAAAGGGGATCTTCACAAAGCAAGGTGATATCCTATATAAACTACTCATTTTGAATGTAGGAAATTTTTCCTAAAATATAAAAAGTTCTTTGGATGCATCTCTTACATGCATTACATGCATCTCTTAATATGAAAATATTGTTTTGTAAGAAGTTCTCAAATGGGGAATTCATACCTACATACGTGTGTTGGATAACTCACAGCTGAGGTGACAACTCTTAAGCCCCATACACACGGTCGGATTTTCCGACGGAAAATGTCCTATCGGACAATGTTGTCGGAAATTCCGACCGTGTGTAGGCTCCACCGGACATTTTCCATCGGATTTTCCGACGGACAAAGTTTTATCTCCTGCTCTCAAATTTTCCGACAACAAAGTCCTATCGGACTTTTTCCGATCGTGTGTAGCGAATTCCGACGGACAAAGTGCCACGCATGCTCAGATCACATTACAAGACCAAAGCTATTGGCTACTAGCCTCTACGTAGTCCCGTCGTAGGCAACAAACGTCACCACGTTCAGAATGATCGGATTTTCCGACAACTTTGTCCGACCGTGTGTATGCAACACCAGTGTCGGACTAAATCCGTCGGAAAAAATCGGATGGATTTTGTGGTCGGATTTTCCGACCGTGTGTACGGGGCATAACAGTAGCGGAACATTAAACCTGACTTCCAATTCACATATTTACATAATAATTGCTACACTGGTAATGCCAAGCTGTAAGGCACCATTAGGGTGAGGTGTCTGGGGAGGATCAAAGGATATAGTTCCTCAGAGACTTCAAAGGACTGAGTGGGTTTGTAGCCCAGTGTTGGTCCAGGTACATTCCACATTTCTCTAGGGATAAAAGCTGTCTAAGGACCCCAGTCCCTCATTCTAACAGAATTAAGTAAGGTGAGCAGACATGGATACTGAGCTGGACCAAGTTCTCTGCACTGTGCTTTCTCTAGAAGAAGACTATGCAACAATGTCTCCTCCCCTGAGGTTCCAGGACAACTTCACTAGCACGCCATGCATCTCTCCTGATGGTTTCTTACCTACAGAAAGCCAAACTGATCTACAAGACTCATCCACCCTACAACAAAAGCTGCTGGAAATATATACCCTCTTGGGGCTCCAACAAGAAGCACGGGCCAAAAAATCTGTAATCCCCAAGGAGCCTGCAAATAAGGACACCATTAGTCAGAATTAAAAAGTAAGTCTATCTATCTATCTATCTATCTATCTATCTATCTATCTATCTATCTATCTATCTATCTATCTATCTATCTATCTATCTATCTATCTATATATCTATCTCTTTCACTCTCCTTATCTATCTCTTTGTCTTGATCCAATTTTACTTCTCTAAGGAAAATATTTATAATAGTACATTTTGAGATGTCAATGTGTTTATCAGTTTGAATTTTTATTTTATAAATTTTTTATTATTGTTTTTATATCTCCTAAATCAAGTTTTCATGATGTTTGAATTTCCTTGTGCTTATTTCTAGGATGGTTGGAAGAAGATGAGTATAAAAGATGCAAGCAACCCAAAGTCAATACTGAGGATTTCCAGAACAGCAACTCCAAAGCACAATGTAGAAAGAGGACAAGCTTCAACGAGGAGCAGACTGCCTTCCTGATGAATTAGTTTGATCGTAACCCCTATCCAAACTTCACAAAGAGGTGCCATATTGCCAAGATAACTGGGATTTCTGAACCCAGAATACCGGTAAAAACCTATTTCCTTTTCAACAAAATTGTTTATTTAGTATTAAGTTGTTGTATATTACACTTTTTAAAATGTTATAGTCTAGTCACTTAACTTTTTGTTGTATATTTGTTTGATTTATACATTTTAATAGGAATTAAATAAAATTGCCCTCTGCAGTAACACATTTGGTTCTCCTCCTCCGTTGGGATACTGCATTTTATAGAACGGGACCAGTAATTTCATACCAACTGCCACCTTCTGGTGAAATTTGGAAATACAGTTCTGTGTCAGAATGTTTATATGTCTGTGATGCTTCAATCATTCAAGTAGTGTACATAACAGCTGTTTTCTATGAGATCTGTGTGTGTAGGCAAATTCGAAAACATATTCACAAATTTTTACAATATACCTTTTAACATTTTCTGTCTCTTAAAAAATGTTGTTTGTCCTGTCAGAAATCCAGTGATTACTTAGCTTCCTTTAGTGATCTGCTAACTTTGCACTAAAATCTTATCCATTGTTATTAGCCCTGCCCAGTTCATGTCTGTAAATGACACATCCCATCTGTGTTATGGAGACAAGGAGAGGGAGAGGTGTTTTGTAGTTGTAACACAGTTCTTGTCTTAAGGTGACATCACCGCTCCTCCAAAGATATGGTACAGAAAACAGTGTGGTCATCCTATGACAGGAAGTGTGTTACTGGCTGGATCACTAGATGAGCATGAAAGTGAAAAAATGTCCTGAAAAATTTAAACGTATGAAGCTATCACATTCCAAACATCCCCTAGTTCAGGGATGGCAAACCTTGGCACCCCAGATGGTTTGGAACTACATTTCCCATGATGCTCATGCACTCTGCAGTGTAGTTGAGCATCATAGGAAATGTAGTTCCAAAACATCTGGGCTGCCAAGGTTCGCCATCACTGCCCTAGTTGTTCAAGTCACTTTTGATCCCTCTGGTGATAACCTTTTATACAATAAACATTAACTTTTTATACGTTACAGTATATAGATGATTAATGAGAATTTATTTTTACATGTTGCAGGTTTGGTTTCAGAACAGAAGAGCAAGACATCTTTCAAAAGATATGAAATCCCAAATTGTCCAGGATAGTCAGTTCTCAACTCTCAGAGATCTTCCCAACATTTTTCAGAATCCATACCAGAATTTACAAATCGATGGACATTTCCAGATAACAGGAAACATGTGGATGCTGTAAATACAGCTTTAAATCCATGTCATGACTTTTTTTAATGTTATTTTGTTTTAGTATGTGATTGTTACAAAGCTGTAATGATTTAACTAATTATATATTGTGGTATGCACTTAGTTTAATTTATAATAAAATATTTTCTTATATTTTAAAATGGGTTGTTGTTGAATCCTTATTATTTTATAAATTATCTTAAAAGTTTTGTTACTTTTTGAAAAAGTTGCATGTAAGTGTCAATATGTTGCATATTATCTCCAACAAAATAAGAAAATAGTAATTAGTTAAACAATTACATATTGGTATTTTATCTTTTTCTAAATCAGCAAGATTTTTTTTTCTGTAATATTTTATTGAAAGATTTTCATACATAAACAAAAATAACAGCACATGCACAATTTTAGCTGCAGACAGTATTGTGAACTCCAGGCAAACCAGACATATTTGATATCATATTTTATTATTTTCATATTTTCTTTATTTTATGTCAATGTTTTAAGAAGGCCACTACTTAAACATATACATTTTCATTGACCAACTTAAGTCTCATTTGATTTTCTATCTATCATATATACGAGCTAAGAAAAATAAACATTTAATTTTATTTTTAAATTAAATTATTTTAATCTAAATAATTAAATTGCTACAAGCACTATATTTAACTTGTTCTTATGAAATCGGTTTATATAAGACAATAAATATATAAATTATTTTAAAAACCAAAACATTATGGACTACTATATATAATGTTTTGGTTTTTAACATAATGTTAATGCCTAGTTGGGGATTTTAAACATACATAAAGGTGTGATAAAAAACTTGCAGGTGAGGTGACAACTCATACAGTAGGGGAACATCAAAGCTGACTTTCCAATACACAGATTTACATAATAATTCCTGTTTCTGATCTGTAATGAGGCAACTTTAGGGGGAGGCACCCAAAGAGCATCAAAGTATACAGTTCCTCTTTGTAGCATCTTCAAAGGAATGTGTGGGTTTCTACATCAATACTGGTCCAGGTCCATTCGACATTTCTTTTGAAATAAAAGTTGTCTAAGGACCCCAGTCCCTCATTCCAACAGAATTAAGTAAGGTGAGCAGACATGGATACTGAGCTGAACCATATTCTCTACACTGTGCTTTCTCTATAAGAAGACTATCCAACAATGTCTCCTCTCCTGAGGTTCCAGGACAATTTCACTACCACACCAGGCTTATCTCCTGATGATTTCTTAGCCACACAAATCCAGAAAGACCTACAAGACTCCATCACTCTACAACAAAAGATGCTGGAAATGTACACACTCTTCGGAATCCAGCAAGAAGCACATGACAAATAATTATATAATCCTTAAGGAACTTATATATAAAGACATAATTAATCAGAATCCGTTAAAACGGAAGTCTATATATCTACTCTCAGTTATACTTCCATTTATAATAGAATATTATTGAGTTATGCGGTTTATTCTCTTCTTATTATGTTTATTGTTGTTTTCACAGCTCTTAAATCAACTTTCGGCTCCATGCACACTGGGTTTAAAAAAACATATATAGGGGCGTGGCCTAGCACCGGAGCGAGATGGCAGCTTAGAGAGAGAGCTCCGCCATCCAGGGAGACAAAGAAGCCCTAGCAGCAGCCTAAAACCTCCAGTCGGCCCCACAAGATGACGGCTAGGAGTCACTCGGCCACCCGCTCGCAGATGGACCCCGCGACACAACTTAGCAGGAATATACCGGCCATGTTCCGGACCTGCCAGACGGAGCCACAGGCCGCATCGCAAGCCGGGGACTGTAGTTATACAGGAGGTGCGGCGGCGCCCGCACCGCTGCTGTCACAGACAGGCGCATCCCCCACACACTCATCGCCCTTCCTATGCCTGGCGGACCTGCAGAGTGTGGCTGCTGACATCAAGAACACACTAACAGCAGCCATCTCAGACCTAAGAAGTGACATGAAAGCGGTCGCAGCAAGAGTGGAACACGTGGAGGCGGCGGCCATGACACACAGAGCGGCATTGCATCAGGTACAACAAGTCATTAACGTACATAGCCAGCACCTTATGGACATGCACAGGCACATGGAGGACCTTGACAATAGGGGGTGCAGGCGCAACTTGCGGGTCAGGGGGATCCCTGAAACTGTAGAAGGCCCCCAGCTCCAAGCGGCAATCTGGGCTATCTTTAACACCCTCCTGGGCAGACCACCTGACTCCCCAGTGGAGATGGAACGCTGCCATAGAGCCCTGCGGCCCAGAGGGAGAGACACTGACCCACCCAGAGACGCAGTATGCTGCCTAGTCAGAAGAAATACTGCGCCTGGAGGCGACAAATGGCAACCGCACGGCCCAACTGAGAACGCCAGCAGATCTGAGGCCCTTCTGCGAGAGCCTAGGTATCCCAATGGTTCACGTACCTGAATGGTACGGAGCATTCTTGCAGCAAGAGCCCTGGATTCCCACACAGCCGGGCGAGACTCCGAGATCCCAGAGGAGCAGACAACGCAGGCGCAGGCCCTCGGCCGACTCCTCGCCAAGACGCAGGGGCGACATGGAGACAGATGAAAGCCCACGAGCATCGCCATCTTATGCGCGACGCAAGACCGATCACTGACACAGCACAACTGAGAGGTTCAAGCTGAAGACACGGAAGGCATCTATCCCTTTGCACAACACACGACATGCTTCCTGCGGTTTGCGGGAAACCACCTACTGGTAGAAACCTACCTTACGCTTGCCCACAGAGGCAGTCATTTGGGGCCCCACATTGCTACCTGCAAACTGTGCTGGACGTCACTCATTGCTACAAGTGGTGAGGGCACCCCCAAACCCCTGCAGAAGTGAATCCTTGCTGAATAAGGAGACAGGTGACCTCAAGTGGACTTTTCAACAGACCCAACACCGGGCAGGAACCTACCTGCAGAAGCAAGAGGTGGACCACGTCTCTACAGCCACACGGGAAGAGGCACCGGCTTCCCACCCCCACCTTTTGGTCCCTGAAGCCCTGCATCTTTTTCTTTTTGTTTCCTTTTTTGTCTTTACTATTATTTTTCTGGCACACCCTTGGTATACAGGTACTCTTTTTTGCCTCTTTTTGTGTTATCTTTGTCGGATGTCCGACCAAGTAATGGTCACCTAGCTGGTCTACCTATTGGCACTGTATGAAGGGACATGCTAGGTTTGTCATGGGGCGCATCGCAGATGCAAGTGTACACGACCACAGCTGTCTGATTGGGACGGGGCACCAGCAGTTGGTTTCTCCACGGCGGTCCGTCCCTACACGGTCCCCCGCGGCTACTCCCCGCGCCTCCATATTGCTTCGGGGGAGACGTGGGGAGTAAATAAGCTCTGACCTGAGGGTAAACATGTGTGGTCCAGGGACTGGTGGGTGGTCCCCCCCCTCTTACAATGTGGTGTCTATGCATAAGGGATAGAATGACTGAGGGAAATGTCTCAGCTTAATGTTTTATAGTACCTTTGGCAAAGTGGGATATCTGACCTTGTTCCTGGCTTTAACCTGCTACTTAAAGGAAACAAAGCCTTTAGACGGGCTTCCTCTCACTAATGCCCCGCGGTAGCAGTGGGGCGTGGGAAGACGAGGTCCCGGGATCGACGGGAGGGGACGTCCCCTCGCAGTTGACCCTCCTGGTATCTGGGTTGGGGTGGCAGCTTGGGTGCTGGGGTGACCGGTCCCCGGTGGTGCCACCTTAAGGGCGATGCCGGGTGCCGGGACCCCCACCTGCCCAAGGCGTTGCTCCCTGGCGTATTGTTACGCGAGAAGGTATATCAGCCATAACCAACCTAGCAGTGCCTTAGTTGCCGGGCTTGAGGGCTGTATCTGGTTATAACTTGATGTGTTTTATGTTTAATGTTTATATGATGTTTAACAAAGGATTCGTTAGATACATGTACAGCTTTATCTCCCCTTGTGATATGTTAGTCAGTAAAGGGGTGGTGGGCTGAGGAGACTCCCCATCGCGGCCTAGGGAGAGTTGCCTTAGGCTCTCCCCACACAATTGAGCACAGGTTTTACACGTTCATGCAGGCATTTAAGCCTGGATTCCTGGATGGCTGACAATAGATATTTCCTAAGTTTCGGTGTAGGGTTACACTCCCACCACAAGGAGGCAGGTACCCACCTTGGACTCAGCCGGCAGGCCCCTACCCTGTTCCTGTATCTTACTAGGAACCTCTCCAGGTAGACCAGCTGGTCTGTCTCTACCTCCGGTAAATACCTGGTGACACCTTTAGGGGTGACACTTATATTATTTGCCCCTATTCAGTGGAAGCTCGCTCTCATCTTCTCCCTCTCGTCTGTCCCTCTCTCCTTTTTTCCTTTCTTTTGGGGCATCTTACTGCCCCTCTGCTCCTTCTGCCTACATCTTATACCACCTCCCTCCCCAAACTCAGCTCACCCTCTCCCCCCCCCCGAACGCAAGCCCCAGCGCCCCCGGACGGATTGGGGGAGGCACAGACAAACAAGGATATCTTAGTAACCATGTCCTCAGTAAAGCAAACAACCATGCCCCTGTCCCTCAAAGTATACTCCCTGAATGCAAAGGGTCTTAACACACCGGAGAAACGGAGCAGTGTCTTGGACGAGGCACATCGCCTTAGAGCCCAGGTAATGTTTCTTCAAGAAACGCATTTTAAATCAAGCTCCGTCCCCCGCCTAACCAATAGCAGATACCCAGTGGTGTATCATGCGACCTGCCCTGACTCTAAAACTAAAGGGGTCTCTGTGGTAATGGCAAAGTCATTCACATTCCAGCTCACAGACCAAGTCCTTGACCCAGAGGGCAGGTATATATTCCTGAAAGGGACTTGGAAAGACAAGCCGATCACATTTGCTAACATCTACTGCCCAAACACCAGACAGGTGTCCTTTCTAAAAGAGACCCTATCCCGACTAACCCTGTTCAAAACGGGCCTTTTGATCCTAGGGGGGGACATCAACATGACTCTTAACCCGCTCCTAGACACTTCTTCGGGTACCTCATCCATACCCTTTGCAGCCCTGCGTCAAGCCAAGGTTGCGCTGTCATCCCTTACACTGCATGACTCTTGGAGAACGCTCCACCCCCAGGAGAAAGACTTTACGTTTTTCTCACCCCCGCACAACAGATACTCTAGGCTTGACTACCTGTTCATTTCCCAGACGGACTTGTCCTACCTGCAAGACGCCACGATAGAGAACATGTATATCTCGGACCATCACCCAGTGACCCTGACCTTACAGTTCCCGCAGCGGGAGACAAAGACCAGGACCTGGAGACTGGATGCCTCTATCCTTACGGACTTAGGAGATTTGACGAGCATTACAGAATCCATGACAGAATACTTCCAACAGAACGACACCCCGGATGTGTCCCCTATGACCCAGTGGGAAGCACATAAATGTGTCATCAGGGGCAAGCTGTTAGCTATTGCGGCGAGGAGAAAGAAGGCACACCAGGCCCTGTTGAAAGATTTGACTGACAAAATAACCCTTCTAGAAGCCCAACATAAACGCTCTCTGGCAATTGGTGTAGCCCGGGAATTAGCAGAAACTAGGGTGGCACTACTAGAGGAACTTTCTAAACGGGCTCGGAGGAGACAGGTTCTATCCCAGAAGCTTTTCTATGAACAGGGTAACAAATCCGGCAGACTGCTAGCCAGATTCACTCAGAGACGTGCCCTAGCGAACACAGTCCACCATATCGTGGATCCCCTAGGTGTGGCCCACTCTAAAAATGAGGATATTGCTAAGCAATTCAGCACATTTTATAGCAACCTTTACGATATAGAGCATAATGAAGGTAAGCCCATCTCGACAGAGACCAGACGGGAGCTCATGAGAGACTTTCTGCACAAGTATAGCCTCCGACCATTGTCCACCACTGACTGGCAGGCGCTGGAGGAACCGCTTTCTATGGAGGAATGGGAGAGGGCATTGAAAGCCATGAAACCGGGCAAGAGTCCGGGCCCTGACGGCTTTTCCGTACAGTACTATAAAAGCTTTGCGGAAATCCTAGCACCCCGATTTTTGAAAGCCTTCAACACGTTGGCGCACACACCAGCTAAGTCTAACAGCCTACTTGAGGCTTACATCACACTTATTCCCAAAGACAACAAAGACCCGACTGACGTAGCAAACTACCGACCCATATCGCTCCTAAATGTTGATGTTAAATTGTTCGCTAAAATCCTGGCCACGCGACTATCTTTCTATGTGCCGGCGTGGGTGGGACTGGACCAGGTAGGTTTTGTCCCTGGACGTGAGGCCAGGGACAACACCATAAAGGCCCTCAATTTGCATCATTGGCTCACATCCACGGGAAAAGAGGGGTGTTTTCTTGCTATGGACGCGGAGAAGGCGTTCGACAGAGTGGCCTGGGACTATATGGAAGAGGTCCTGGAAACCCTGGGCCTAGGAAGCAGAATGCGAGCGCTGATCAAAGCGCTGTATACCGGACCCGGAGCCAGGGTCCGGGTCAACGGCCACCTGTCGGACGCCTTCCCCATCCATAATGGGACCAGACAGGGATGTCCCCTGTCCCCCCTGCTGTACATTCTCACGCTGGAACCCCTCCTCAGATGCATTAGAGCGCACCCAGACATAAAGGGAATAGAGGTGCACCAGAGGGAGTACAAGATTGCCGCATTTGCGGATGACATTCTGCTCTTTCTCTCGTCTCCGCTGACGTCCCTGCCCAACTTAATGCCAGTGCTAGATCATTTCAGGAATATTTCAAACCTGAAAATAAATTTTTCAAAGTCGTACGCTCTGAACGTATCCTTACCCCCCACAACGGTTAAAAGCTGCCAGGATAACTTCCCATTTACTTGGAAATCAGATGCGATAACCTATCTGGGAATCCAACTTCCGAGTAAGCTCAAAGACCTCTATGACAGTAATTTCCTCAAAGAACTGAAGCTCATTCAACAAGATTTGCTAAAGTGGGATGCCCCTACTATCTCCTGGTTCGGTCGGGCCTCTATATTAAAAATGACGGTGCTGCCCCGTCTATTGTATAAACTACAGACAATCCCGATACGCCTCCCGCCCTCTTTCTTTACTACATATAAACGCATGTGCAGACACTTTATCTGGGGGGCCAAGGCAGCTCGCATAGGGTGGGCTAAATTGGTTCTCCCGAAATCGGGGGGAGGGATTGGGCTCCCAGACCTACAGAGATACTACTGGGCGGTTCACCTAAGCCGGGTAGTTGATTGGAACTTACATGTTAAGTGTAAAAGTTGGGTGCTTTTGGAAAAGCTGATTGCGGGGGCTGATTTGCGGTACTCTCCATGGCTACCGAAAGCGCACGTGACACAGGAAGCTCAGTCCCACCCGCTGATAGGGGCGACTCTGGGTGAAGTTGACAGGGCATGCAAAGCCCATGCACTTTCCTCGCGATTCTGCCCGATTACCCCTGTGAAAGGCAACCCAGCCTTCCCTCCGGGATTGGAGAGTAGATTCCTCCAAGCGGAATGGCCACACACAGAGATGTTGGCCAAACACTTTTTCTCCAGGGGTAGGTTCCTCAGGCAGGGGGAACTAGCGGCGCGCTCGACTACGAAATCATTCCCATTTTGGGCTTATCTGCAGCTAAAGCATTTTTTAGATAACGCCTCCAACAGAGAGAACTTTGCCAGAACCCCCACATTGCTGGAATCTCTGTGCTCCAGTTCCGCACCCCAGAACCACTTGATCTCGGGGATATATGCCTCAATGAAAATGGGTTCAAAATTAAATCAAGATGGTACAGGACTCCGGAAATTATCCACAAATACATACAGACTGTCTCCGACCGGTGCTGGAGATGTGAGCGTGACCTAGGCTCGCTCCTCCATATCTGGTGGTCCTGCCCGCTAATCCTACCGTATTGGCGTAAAATTCATGCAATTATATTGGAAGTCTCCTCCTTACCGTTAGAATTCTCCCCGGCCCAATACCTTCTGCACATATCCAAAATTCCGCGCAGGAAATATCAAAAGTCAATCGCACTGCATATGATCAACGCGGCTAGGTTATGTATCCCTGTGCACTGGAGGTCCAAATCTCCCCCGTCATTAAAAGAATGGGTAACCAGGATGAACCAGATAGCGATGATGGAGGAGCTGATTAACACGGCCCATGATAGGATCGATACATATTCTGCAATCTGGTCACCCTGGCTTGATTATCGTCAGACACAAGGCTGCCAAGACCTGATTCACGGTAACCCCCCATAGGGCAAGACGGCACGTAAATAGCTTGGTACACCCTGAGGAGGGTAGTTGGTGGTGACCCCGCCCCCTCCTCTGTAGATTCTGAAACGGTGCCTCCCCCAGTCCCTCCTGTATCCCCCCCCCTTCTTCCCAACCTTCACTACCCATTCTCACCTCTCCCCCCCCTCTTCTTTCTTTTTACTTTTACTTCCTCCACCCATGTCCTCCCATACTGTCTTACTCTACTCTGCATCTAATATCCTTCTGTACTGTAGGCAATGGCCTTGCACACTCAACGCTCCAGTAAAGAGTGTCGACCATAAACGTTGTCGCTTCCCTGGTCTTTACAATAGGATAATGAAAAAGCTCAGATTACCACGAGGGGAAGCGACGCAGGTCACTAAACAGGTATATCCCTCGCATTCCTAGTCTATATGCAGGCCCAGATGCCACCGATACGGAGGCCACGGTAATGGCATACCTCCCTGGCACCTCGTCCCTCTGAATCATATCGCCCCCCTGACCCAGGGAGGTGCCTCTAGATGCGGAATTATCCCCGCCAAACTGCACCGCCAGGACGGGCCGAATAGCTGACATACCCAGGGACTCTAGGTACATGACCAAGTGATGTAATGTTTTTGGAACTATGTGCTTATGTTGGTCAAAGTTATTGTGACTACTCTGCTTATCTCATGACACGACAAGTGATGCATATATGTATACTTTGTACACGGCAGTATTGTTTTGGTTATTTTGTTATGTTGAAAATTCTTAATAAAATCTTTATGGAAGAAAAAAAAAAAACATATATAGAGCATTTTTTTTTGACTAGTTTAGGAGTTTAGGAGAAGTTTAGACAAGTTTAGGAGAGTTTTACTTTTTTTTCTGCCATTGAGCTAAAATCAGAAACGCAAATCAGAAGTTTTTTCCCTGCCTCTAAATGTTGATCTCAAAAGATGCCTGTAATCATCCTAATGTGTATGGACACATATAATAACATTGAGCTGCTTCTACATGCAGAACACAAAACTCCTGTAGAAGCAACAGTTTTTAAGCCAGTGTGCATGGAGCCTTAATGAAAATCTTTTTAAAGTTTTTTTCATTTCAAATGATCTGAAATATTTCATTGTAAGCCACACATTTTAGTTTTTTTTTCTTTATAATTCAGTTAATAGAATTGTGCACAAAATATCCTCTTTGTATTGTGTTTAACTGTAAAGCCACGTACATACGATCGGACTTTTCAGCCGGACTGTCCGCCGGAGTTTTGGCGGAAGTCCGCGTGACATTGACACCTCGCTAGCCCCGTCACCTGGTATGGATTTAAAGGGAATCCATACACCGAAAAAACAGCGTGGGGGTTCCCCCCAAATCCATATCAAACCCTTATGCGAGCACGCAGCCCGGCCGGTCAGGAAAGGGGTGGAGATGAGCGAGCGCCCCCCCTCCTGAGCCGTACCAGGCCGCGTGCCCTCAACATGGGGGGTGCCCTGGGGAAAGGGGGGCCCTGCGGCCCCCCACCCCAAAGCACCTTGTCCCCATGTTGATGAGGACAAGGGCCTCTTCCCAACAACCCTGGCCATTGGTTGTCGGGGTCTGCGGGCGGGGGGCTTATCGGAATACATAAAGGGTCACATTCTGATGCTTCAATTATTACCCACAATGGTATTTCCTGTTTGGTAAGATATTTGGATACACTGGCTAAGTGTGCTGCTCTATAGTAATTAGCAAAGTTAGGGCAACCTAGGCCTCTGTAAAGTTTAGGTAGATATAGCGTGTTTGCAGGTATACGTGGTTTTGAAGATCCCCAGACAAATGTTGTACTCTTTTTTGCACCAGTCTTAGAAAGTATGAAGGAATTGGTATTGGTAAAAGTCTAAATAGGTATAGCAATTTGGGCAAAATGGACATTTTGGTAGCATTAATCCTTCCTATCCAGGATAATGGAAACTGTGACCATTGCTTTAATAGTTTGGTAAATTGTTTCAGTAGGGGAGGGTAGTTGGCTGAAAATAAGTCTTTATGTGAGGCTGTTAATTGGATTCCTAAGTATTCCTAAGTATGGGATAGATTTTTCTGCCCAGCTAAATGGAAGTGCCGTTTTTGCAGGAGTCCGTTCTGCGTCAGTTAAAGATATATCGAGAGCTATACATTTTTTAGGGTTTATGACCAGGCCTGAAATATTCGCAAATTTGTTAAGAATAGGTAATAGGTTAGGACCCGAAACTTGTGGGGATGACAGAAAGAGAAGAATATCATCTGCAAACATACAGAGCTTATGTGGAACACCTCCTACTTCTATACCCGTAATTGTAGGATTGGTCCTAATATGTTGAGCCAACGGTTCTAAAATAAGAGCAAACAAAAGGGGGGATAGTGGACAACCCTGACGCATTCCCCTTTCTATATTAAACGATTTGGATTTGTATCCTGCATATTTGACATACGCTTTAGGTCTATTATAAAGAGCCTCCATCCATTTTATGAAGTGGGGACCGAACCCCCATTTTTGTAATGAGTATTGTAGGTATGACCAGGATACTGTATCAAATGCTCGTTTAATGTCCAGTGATAGAAAACAGGAAGGGATTTGTCGTTTTTTTAGCAAATTGTGCTAGAAGTACTGCCCTGCGTACATTGTCACCCGCTTGTCTTTTTGGCATAAAGCTTGATACTTGATCTCTGTGAATTAATTTATTTATGAATTGGTTAAGACCTTTTGCTAAAATTTTTGCTAATAGTTTGATATCTATATTCAACAGAGATATGGGGCGATAATTTATGGAGGAGGTATCATCGGAAAAAGGTTTTGGGATCATGCATAGGATGGCAGTTAATGATTCTTGTCTGAAAGAGTGGCCTTCTAGCAATACATTAAATGCTTTAGCTAACACAGGGGACAGAATATCTGTAAACGTACGGTAATATAGTGCTGAGTATCCATCAGGTCCTGGTCTTTTATTTAATTTTCAGGTCTTTAATGGAATCAGCTACTTCTTCCATTTTTATGGGTTCATCTAGGAATTTTGGAAGGGTAATATTAGAGAAGAAAGCGTCAGCTTCGGTGATATTGAAATCTTTGGTTGATTCATATAAGGATGCAAGGTGGGTTTTTGAATTTGTGAACAGTTTTGACTGGGTTGCAGGTGTAACTATCTTTTGATACTTTTAAGCGGATAGGTTTGTATGATTTTTGAATTGAGTTTAAATTTCGCGCTAGGTATGTGCCTGGTTTATTTGATTTTAAATAAAAATGTTATCTTGTGCGTTTGAAGGTTTTGTCTATGTATTCTGTAAGGAATAGGTCATATTCTAGGCGTTTTTTTTTTTTTAAATGGGCTTTTGTAGTCAAAGAAGGGTTATTTTGAAAAGCTGTGCATGCTGTATTGAATTAATTTTCTAATTTACGAGCAAGAATTTTCCATTCCCTTTTGAATATAGCCATTTGTCTCTGTATTGCACCACGTAACACTGGTTTGTGGGCTTCCCAGAGAGTTAAGGGGGATATTTCTGGTGTATTATTGAGTAATAGATATTCCTTTAGAGCCTGTTCAACTTTTTGACATTGAAGCGGGTGTTTGAGCATAATATCTGGTAGATACTAAGTTGGGTCATGTGCATGTGGGTCAGGTTCAGGGATATGATTTGTTAATAAAACTAGTCTAGTAATTAAAGATGACAGTCAAGTAAATGGTGTAGGTGGAATTTGAAAGCTAAGGCTAATTTATAAGAAGAGATAATTTCTCACAACAATTATGAGGTGGTAAGTAAATAAAGTAGTTGTGTGTTTGCATATACTACCCCATTCTGAATATAACAATAACGATAATAATGATTTTATAGATATATATTAACTATATTAAAACAACAACTAATAATTAAAGTGTAATAAGTCTTCATGGCTAAGGGTGTGGATGAGCATATATAATAAAGGTGGGAACAACCTTATAAGTTCAGTCTGTAAAAAAACTCTAAAATGAATAATGAATAATGCTCATGCCATGTTTGCGATAAGCTTCCTTGCAAACCATTAATATGGTCATGAACTGTAAATAATAATAAATATGTCCCTTGCATCCTTAAAGGACAAGTAAAATGAAATTTTACTAGAATGTAGTATATCTCTTGGTATATAACCTTGCCTCAGGTTATACGAATAATGAGAAAAAGAAGAGAAAAAAAATAAAAAAACACATATTGACTTATTTTATCTTATAGAAGATTGCTTCTATACATGAAGATGAATGAGAATGTAGAAAGTTAAATCTTTCATGTCATTGAGTCTTCTTGCTTCACAGGAGTGGAGGTATGTCGAATTCTCTTGTGGGCATGATAATTTACATTCATGTTGCCAGAGGGAGATAAGGATGTTGCTCTTCTGCGCTGTGGAGTAGTGTTGGTAGGGTCTTGCATCAGGTGTAGATTTATAAGGATCTGCTGTAGCTATTTTGCTGTTCTGCATGAGTATCTGGTGTTTTGGTAGGTAAAGTTGATGGAAAAGGGGAAACCCCATTGGTATGGTATGTTGTGACGTTGAAGTTCCACTAGCTGAGGTTTCATTGATCTTCTCTTTGTAATGGTGACCTGAGATAGGTCGGCAAATAGTTTATGGTTGTGTCCTTGGAAGGATAAATCTTTTTTATCTCTGGCAGCAGCTTGAATTTGTTCTTTTGACTTGTAATAGTGGAGCTTCACAATTATGTCTCTTGGGGGTCCTTCAGGTTTTTTGGCAGTGAGGGCACGGTGTACAATGTCTAATTCCAGGCGTTCAATGGGGATGGCTGGTTGAAGTTCTTGGAATAATGCAGTGATAGTGGATTGTAGGTCTGTCACTGATTCAGGAATACCTCTTAAGCCCCATACACACGGTCGGATTATCCGATGGATTCTGTCCTATCAGACAATGTTGTCGGAAATTCCGACCGTGTGTAGGCACCATTGGACAGTTTCCATCGGATTGTCTGACGGACAAAGTCCTATCTCCTGCTGGATAGATTTTTTGACAACAAAGTCCGATCACACCAAATCCGATCGTGTGTAGCGAATTCCGACGGACAAAGTGCTATGCATGCTCAGATCACATTACAAGACCAAAGCTATTGGCTACTAGCCTCTACGTAGTCCCGTCGTAGGCAACAAACGTCACCACGTTCAGAATGATCGGATTTTCCGACAACTTTGTCCGACCGTGTGTATGCAAAACCAACATCGGACAAAGTACGACGGACATGATCCGACGGACCTGGTCCTTGGATAATCCGCGCGTGTGTATGGGGCTTTACACGTAGGTTGGATCTTCTATCCCTATTTTCAAAATTCTCTAATTTGTCTTAAAGTAGTACATTTTCTTCTTTTAATTTTTCCATTTCAGTCATACAATCTTGTGTGTTAAGTTCCATGTCATCCATTTTAAGTTCCAATGTAGTTGTGCGGTTACCCAGCTCTCTAATCTCCTTAGTGAGACTGTTTGTAATTTGCTCAGAAGTTTGGTTTAATGCCTTATGGAGGCTTCTTTCAAATTGTTGTAGAAGTGTAGGGGATATTGTAGATATCTGTGAGTAGTCTTGTGAGGGATTTAATTCACTTTCTGACTCTGCTGATGAGTCTGGCTGCATTTGTTTCTGTCTATGGGAGTGTACTGAGGCAGTGTATGATGAGGGAGCCGGTGCTGCTTTAGCAGCGGTGCGTGTCTGTGTCACTTTCATGAGGTGAATTTTGTTTTTGCTATGGTTATCTCCTAGAACCATTATTCCGGTCCAAATGTGGCTAGTCGGTTCCTGGGCTCTAGTTCTTCCAAATGGATGCTTTTGTGGTCTGCTACTTTCACTGTTAAGTCGGCTTGTCCCCTCGGTGGAGCGGAGCTCTAGCTAGGCATAACCGTTCCGCTAGACTTCGCGCATGTGCCCCCCTTGTTATTTTATTTCAAACTTTAGTGCATCATCATGTTATTTTTTTCTTATTATATATTTTTTTTAAATGTGTTTTAGTGTAGATTAACTAATACTGCCATGCACAGTAACACATGTGGTTCTCCTCTAGCCACTGCATATTATAAGAATGGGATCTGTATTACCAGATTTCATCCCAACTGCCACCTTATGGTGAAATCTGGAATTGTGGCCTGACAATTGATAAAGGGGTTTTGTGCGAGATTTTTTGTATGCCTGTGGTTATGATTCAATCTTTCAAGTAGCATAAATAACAGCATAAAGAGGGTTCCTCTGCTGTATTAAGGAGAGTTGTAAAAAATGAGTTTTTTGGCTAGGGTATGTATGGGTAAACTAAAAAAAACATATTTAGTAACTACCACCATATTTCACAATGGTTTGCCTTTCAAAAACCATTTAATTACATGTTTGTTGATCCTGCCAGATATTCATTGATCACTTAACTTCCTGTAGTGAGCTGATAACTCCACAATAAAGCCCCAAACATCAGTCCTGTCCACATCACTAGAACATGAACTAGAGAGCAGCACCAAACTAAGCTATGCAGATGAGAGGAGGGAGAGGTTTTCTGTAGTCCTAACACAGTTCCGGTCCTAGGGTAACAATGCTGCTACCCCATAGAGACAGTACAGTGAGTAAGCATTGACATCTTAGGATGAGAAGTGTATCACTGGCATGATCACCAATTGAACATGCCCTGAAAAATGTAAACAAATCAGGCTAACACATTCCAAACATTGCCTAGTTGTACATGTCCCTTTTGGTTCCTCTGTTGATAACTGTATAAAGAGAATAATATATAAATGAGTAATGGTGATTCATTTTTACATGTTACAGGTTTGGTTCCAGAACCGAAGAGCAAACATCTCCCAAAACATAAGAACTCTAAGTACATACAAGGTAGACACTTCCCAACTCCAGAAGATCTTTGCAACACTTTTCAGAATAGATACGAGGATCTACAAATCAATGGACATTTCCAGATTCCAGGAAACATGTGGATGCTGTAAATGTGGCTTCAAATCCACGTCAAGGACGTATTTTATGTTATTTTGATTTAGTATGTGATAGTTAGACAGCTATGATGATTTAAGTAATGATATGTTGTTATATGCACTTAGTTTAATTTATAATAAAATATTTTATTATTATATAGTATAAAGTTTTCTCTGATAAATTTTAAATTATCTAAAAGGGTGGTTTGATGTTGCATATTTTAAAACTCAGAAAATAGTAATTAGTTTGACAATTACATTTTGCATTTTCTGGGTCTAAAACAGAAAGGTTTTTGTCAAAACAAGATTCTATTTCTCCCCAAAAAATGCAGCTTGTATTATACTGATTATGGATTTGGGAATAAAACTCTGAAGTCGTTTTTAGAAAAAGGTTTCTCCCCAAAAAATAAAGTTTCTAGTTCACTAAAAATACATGTTCAGATTCCAAGACTAAAGGTTCATCAGGGACCAGCGGAATTTCAATCCTTGTACGGGCAAGCTGATTGTACCCAAGTCAATCAATCAAATTGGGTACAACCTGCCTATTCCACCCATTGTGGAAGGAATGATAATCGTATAATTTATGGCCTGCTTAGGACAACAAGGTGATTTTGATAAAAAAACAGGCTCTGCTTTTTCGGATTTTGCAAATTGTCTGCTCCTAAAAGTTAAAAAGAAAGAAAAAACTTCTTTCTATAAAAAAGTAGTAAGTGATTGTAGGTACTTTTAATTTTCACCCTACCTTCCCAACACACACTACCTTAGTGGTCCCCAAATCCCAAATATTATTATCAGCTCTGCCCATTTCTCTTCTGTGAACTACGGAACATCCCCCCCCCCCATTAAGAAAATAAGGGCAGGGGGTTTTGAGATTCTAACAATTCTAGAATGACAACACTGCTCCTCCAGAGATACAGTAAGCTGAATGAGTGTTGTCATCCTAGGACAGGAAATGTGTTATTAGGTGAAAATGAATGAATCCTTTAATAAATGCATATTTCTTAGCAAACAAGAATAGTAATATCATAATATATACCAACAAATGTAAGAAATCAAAGTAAACTTCATTGTTTTATTTTATTTAATACAGTAGGGAAGGGATGAAACGATAATTTGTATTTTCTTGTCTCTGTCCTGTTGGGAGATTTCCCTTCATTCCTATCAAAGAGACACAGAAGGAATTTAAAGGGGATCAATTACTCAAGGATTTTGAATGTAAGAGATTTTTCCCAAAATATAAACAAAGTTCTTTGGATGCATCTCTTACATCTTACTCCTCTCCCCCTAATGCTGCTTCCCCCACTACTATGACTGCTTTTACCGGCTCTCACAATAAAAGACAGAAATTGCTTAGTGGTACATGACAGTAATTCCTGTGTAAATGACAGTTGCAGATAGTCTGCAAGTGTCACTGAGTAAATACAATTTACCAATGTATAATTTCTTTGTATATACTATTTCATTAATACAGTTGAGCACATAAGTTTACATACCCTGGCAGAATTTATGATTTTTGGCCATTTTTCAGAGAATATGAATGAAAACACAAAAATATTTCATTCACTCATGGTTAGTGTTTGGCTGAAGCCATTTATTATCAATCAACTGTGTTTACTCTTTTTAAATCATAATGAAAACAGAAACTACCCAAATGACCCCCATCAAAAGTTTACATACCCTGGTGATTTTGGCTTGATAACATGCACACAAGTTGACACAAAGTGGTTTGAATGGCTATTAAAGGAAACCATCCTGACCTGTGATCTGTTTGCTTGTAATTAGTGTGTGAGTATAAAAGGTCAATGCGTTTCTGGACTCCTGACAGACCCTTGCATCTTTCATCCAGTGCTGCACTGACGTTTCTGGAGTCATGGGGAAAGCAAAATAATTATCAAAGGATCTACGGGAAAAAGGCAGTTTGAAATTTGAAAAGCAGGAAAATTGTTCGGGATGCAAAAAAAAATCCACAAATAACTTCAGATGAAATACAGGACTCTCTGAAAACATGTAGTGTGGCTGTTTCAAGATGCACAATAAGGAGGCACTTGAAGAAAGATGGGCTGCATGGTCGAGTTGCCAGAAGAAAGCCATTACTACACAAATGCCACAAAGTATCCCGCTTACAATACGCAAAACAGCACAGAGACAAGCCTCAAACCTTCTGGCACAAAGTCATTTGGAGTGATGAGACCAAAATTGAGCTTTTTGGCCACAACAATAAATGCTACATTTGGAGAGGAGTCAACAAGGCCTATGATGAAAGGTACGGAGGTGGATCTCTGATGTTTTGGGAATGTGTGAGTTACAAAGGCAGAAATCCTTATGGAGACTTTTGCATAGAATTAGACAACGGAGGGCAATATTTTATAATCAAAGCATGGTTACATTCATTAACTAAAGCTTAAGTATATTGATGTTATATTAAATTTACCATAGTTACTAGGGATGGGCCCGGTGCTCGATGCGAACCCACGTTCGCATCGAGCACCGGGCGTTCGCTCGCTCGGCGAGCCCAGAACTATTTTGGCCGCTCGCATCACGTTCGTGTGATGCGAGCGGCCCCGCAATGCATTGCGGCCGGCGCGGCCGGCGCAGTGCATTGCTGGCTGATGATTGGCCAAGCATGCACTGTGACCCCGCATGCTTGGCCAATCACAGCCCCGGAAACTCGAAGAGCCATAATTGGCTACAGGCAGGACGCCTGTAGCCAATTACAGCTCAGGGGCTGTAGTACACGCCCCCCCCTATAAAAGGCCGCCACGCCGTCTGCGCCGGTCACATGCTGTTCCGGCGCAGATTGAGCAGGCTGATTCTGTGACACTCTGCTGGATTTAGTTAGGTAGAGAGATTCACTTACAGAGATTGAGTTAGATAGATTCAGTTACAAAGATTGATTGAGAAAGAGGGGCTTGTAGTGTGTTCGTGGCAGGCAGGCAGAGCTCCTATATTTTGTTACCAGAAGCACCTATAGGACTTGTAGTGTGTTCGTGGCAGGCAGGCAGAGCTCCTATATTTTGTTACCAGAAGCACCTATAGGACTTGTAGTGTGTTCGTGGCAGGCAGGCAGAGCTCCTATATTTTGTTACCAGAAGCACCTATAGGACTTGTAGTGTGTTCGTGGCAGGCAGGCAGAGCTCCTATATTTTGTTACCAGAAGCACCTATAGGACTTGTAGTGTGTTCGTGGCAGGCAGGCAGAGCTCCTATATTTTGTTCCCAGAAGCACCTATAGGACTTGTAGTGTGTTCGTGGCAGGCAGGCAGAGCTCCTATATTTTGTTCCCAGAAGCACCTATAGGACTTGTAGTGTGTTAGTCCCATCACACACACAGAGCTATATTTTCTTCCCAGAAGCACCTATAGGACTTGAAGTGTGTTAGTCCCATCACACACACAGAGCTATATTTTCTTCCCAGAGGCACCTATAGGACTTGAAGTGTGTTAGTCCCATCACACACACAGAGCTATATTTTGTTCCCAGAAGCACCTATAGGACTTGAAGTGTGTTAGTCCCATCACACACACCTTTATTTCCTTCCCAGAAGCACCTATAGGACTTGAAGTGTGTTAGTCCCATCACACACACAGAGCTATATTTTGTTCCCAGAAGCACCTATAGGACTTGAAGTGTGTTAGTCCCATCACACACACAGAGCTATATTTTGTTCCCAGAAGCACCTATAGGACTTGAAGTGTGTTAGTCCCATCACACACACAGAGCTATATTTTGTTCCCAGAAGCACCTATAGGACTTGAAGTGTGTTAGTCCCATCACACAGACCTTTATTTCCTTCCCAGAAGCACCTATAGGACTTGAAGTGTGTTAGTCCCATCACACACACAGAGCTATATTTTGTTCCCAGAAGCACCTATAGGACTTGAAGTGTGTTAGTCCCATCACACACACAGAGCTATATTTTGTTCCCAGAAGCACCTATAGGACTTGAAGTGTGTTAGTCCCATCACACACACAGAGCTATATTTTGTTCCCAGAAGCACCTATAGGACTTGAAGTGTGTTAGTCCCATCACACAGACCTTTATTTCCTTCCCAGAAGCACCTATAGGACTTGAAGTGTGTTAGTCCCATCACACACACAGAGCTATATTTTGTTCCCAGAAGCACCTATAGGACTTGAAGTGTGTTAGTCCCATCACACACACAGAGCTATATTTTCTTCCCAGAAGCACCTATAGGACTTGAAGTGTGTTAGTCCCATCACACACACAGAGCTATATTTTGTTCCCAGAGGCACCTATAGGACTTGAAGTGTGTTAGTCCCATTACACACACAGAGCTATATTTTCTTCCCAGAAGCACCTATAGGACTTGAAGTGTGTTAGTCCCATCACACACACAGAGCTATATTTTGTTCCCAGAAGCACCTATAGGACTTGAAGTGTGTTAGTCCCATCACACACACAGAGCTATATTTTGTTCCCAGAAGCACCTATAGGACTTGAAGTGTGTTAGTCCCATCACACACACAGAGCTATATTTTGTTCCCAGAAGAACCTATAGGACTTGAAGTGTGTTAGTCCCATCACACACACAGAGCTATATTTTGTTCCCAGAAGCACCTATAGGACTTGAAGTGTGTTAGTCCCATCACACACACAGAGCTATATTTTGTTCCCAGAAGCACCTATAGGACTTGAAGTGTGTTAGTCCCATCACACAGACCTTTATTTCCTTCCCAGAAGCACCTATAGGACTTGAAGTGTGTTAGTCCCATCACACACACAGAGCTATATTTTGTTCCCAGAAGCACCTATAGGACTTGAAGTGTGTTAGTCCCATCACACACACAGAGCTATATTTTGTTCCCAGAAGCACCTATAGGACTTGAAGTGTGTTAGTCCCATCACACAGACCTTTATTTCCTTCCCAGAAGCACCTATAGGACTTGAAGTGTGTTAGTCCCATCACACACACAGAGCTATATTTTGTCCCAGAAGCACCTATAGGACTTGAAGTGTGTTAGTCCCATCACACAGACCTTATTTCCTTCCCAGAAGCACCTAAAGGACTTGAAGTGTGTTAGTCCCATCACACACACAGAGCTATATTTTGTTCCCAGAAGCACCTATAGGACTTGAAGTGTGTTAGTCCCATCACACACACAGAGCTATATTTTGTTCCCAGAAGAACCTATAGGACTTGAAGTGTGTTAGTCCCATCACACACACAGAGCTATATTTTGTTCCCAGAAGCACCTATAGGACTTGAAGTGTGTTAGTCCCATCACACACACAGAGCTATATTTTGTTCCCAGAAGCACCTATAGGACTTGAAGTGTGTTAGTGTTAGTCCCATCACACACACAGAGCTATATTTTGTTCCCAGAAGCACCTATAGGACTTGAAGTGTGTTAGTCCCATCACACACACAGAGCTATATTTTGTTCCCAGAAGCACCTATAGGACTTGAAGTGTGTTAGTCCCATCACACACACAGAGCTATATTTTGTTCCCAGAAGCACCTATAGGACTTGAAGTGTGTTAGTCCCATCACACACACAGAGCTATATTTTGTTCCCAGAAGCACCTATAGGACTTGAAGTGTGTTAGTCCCATCACACACACAGAGCTATATTTTGTTCCCAGAAGAACCTATAGGACTTGAAGTGTGTTAGTCCCATCACACACACAGAGCTATATTTTGTTCCCAGAAGCACCTATAGGACTTGAAGTGTGTTAGTCCCATCACACACACAGAGCTATATTTTGTTCCCAGAAGCACCTATAGGACTTGAAGTGTGTTAGTCCCATCACACACACAGAGCTATATTTTGTTCCCAGAAGCACCTATAGGACTTGAAGTGTGTTAGTCCCATCACACACACAGAGCTATATTTTGTTCCCAGAAGAACCTATAGGACTTGAAGTGTGTTAGTCCCATCACACACACAGAGCTATATTTTGTTCCCAGAAGCACCTATAGGACTTGAAGTGTGTTAGTCCCATCACACACACAGAGCTATATTTTGTTCCCAGAAGCACCTATAGGACTTGAAGTGTGTTAGTCCCATCACACACACAGAGCTATATTTCGTTCCCAGAAGCACCTATAGGACTTGAAGTGTGTTAGTCCCATCACACACACAGAGCTATATTTTGTTCCCAGAAGCACCTATAGGACTTGAAGTGTGTTAGTCCCATCACACAGAGCTCCTCTATTTTCTTTGTAGAAGCACCCATAGGACTTCTAGTGTGTTAGTGGCATCACACAGAGCTCCTATATATTCTTCTCAGCAGCACCCACAGGACTTCTAGTGTGTTAGTGGCATCACACAGAGCTCCTCTATTTTCTTTGCATAAGCACCCACAGGACTTCTAGTGTGTTAGTGGCATCACACAGAGCTCCTCTATTTTCTTTGCAGAAGCACCCATAGGACTTCTAGTGTGTTAGTGGCATCACACAGAGCTCCTATATATTCTTCTCAGCAGCACCCACAGGACTTCTAGTGTGTTAGTGGCATCACACAGAGCTCCTCTATTTTCTTTGCAGAAGCACCCACAGGACTTCTAGTGTGTTAGTGGCATCACACAGAGCTCCTCTATTTTCTTAGCAGAAGCACCCATAGGACTTCTAGTGTGTTAGTGGCATCACACAGAGCTCCTCTATTTTCTTTGCAGAAGCACCCACAGGACTTCTAGTGTGTTAGTGGCATCACACAGAGCTCCTCTATTTTCTTTGCATAAGCACCCACAGGACTTCTAGTGTGTTAGTGGCATCACACAGAGCTCCTCTATTTTCTTTGCAGAAGCACCCATAGGACTTCTAGTGTGTTAGTGGCATCACACAGAGCTCCTATATATTCTTCTCAGCAGCACCCACAGGACTTCTAGTGTGTTAGTGGCATCACACAGAGCTCCTCTATTTTCTTTGCAGAAGCACCCACAGGACTTCTAGTGTGTTAGTGGCATCACACAGAGCTCCTCTATTTTCTTTGCAGAAGCACCCACAGGACTTCTAGTGTGTTAGTGGCATCACACAGAGCTCCTCTATTTTCTTTGCATAAGCTCCCACAGGACTTCTAGTGTGTTAGTGGCATCACACAGAGCTCCTCTATTTTCTTTGCAGAAGCACCCATAGGACTTCTAGTGTGTTAGTGGCATCACACAGAGCTCCTATATATTCTTCTCAGCAGCACCCACAGGACTTCTAGTGTGTTAGTGGCATCACACACAGAGCTCCTCTATTTTCTTTGCAGAAGCACCCACAGGACTTCTAGTGTGTTAGTGGCATCACACAGAGCTCCTCTATTTTCTTTGCAGAAGCACCCACAGGACTTCTAGTGTGTTAGTGGCATCACACAGAGCTCCTCTATTTTCTTAGCAGAAGCACCCATAGGACTTCTAGTGTGTTAGTGGCATCACACAGAGCTCCTATATATTCTTCTCAGCAGCACCCACAGGACTTCTAGTGTGTTAGTGGCATCACACAGAGCTCCTCTATTTTCTTTGCAGAAGCACCCACAGGACTTCTAGTGTGTTAGTGGCATCACACAGAGCTCCTCTATTTTCTTTGCAGAAGCACCCACAGGACTTCTAGTGTGTTAGTGGCATCACACAGAGCTCCTCTATTTTCTTAGCAGAAGCACCCATAGGACTTCTAGTGTGTTAGTGGCATCACACAGAGCTCCTATATTTCTTCTCAGCAGCACCCACAGGACTTCTAGTGTGTTAGTGGCATCACACAGAGCTCCTCTATTTTCTTTGCAGAAGCACCCACAGGACTTCTAGTGTGTTAGTGGCATCACACAGAGCTCCTCTATTTTCTTTGCAGAAGCACCCACAGGACTTCTAGTGTGTTAGTGGCATCACACAGAGCTCCTCTATTTTCTTAGCAGAAGCACCCATAGGACTTCTAGTGTGTTAGTGGCATCACACAGAGCTCCTCTATTTTCTTTGCAGAAGCACCCATAGGACTTCTAGTGTGTTAGTGGCATCACACAGAGCTCCTATATATTCTTCTCAGCAGCACCCACAGGACTTCTAGTGTGTTAGTGGCATCACACAGAGCTCCTCTATTTTCTTTGCAGAAGCACCCACAGGACTTCTAGTGTGTTAGTGGCATCACACAGAGCTCCTCTATTTTCTTTGCAGAAGCACCCACAGGACTTCTAGTGTGTTAGTGGCATCACACAGAGCTCCTCTATTTTCTTAGCAGAAGCACCCATAGGACTTCTAGTGTGTTAGTGGCATCACACAGAGCTCCTATATATTCTTCTCAGCAGCACCCACAGGACTTCTAGTGTGTTAGTGGCATCACACAGAGCTCCTCTATTTTCTTTGCAGAAGCACCCACAGGACTTCTAGTGTGTTAGTGGCATCACACAGAGCTCCTCTATTTTCTTTGCAGAAGCACCCACAGGACTTCTAGTGTGTTAGTGGCATCACACAGAGCTCCTCTATTTTCTTAGCAGAAGCACCCATAGGACTTCTAGTGTGTTAGTGGCATCACACAGAGCTCCTATATATTCTTCTCAGCAGCACCCACAGGACTTCTAGTGTGTTAGTGGCATCACACAGAGCTCCTCTATTTTCTTTGCAGAAGCACCCACAGGACTTCTAGTGTGTTAGTGGCATCACACAGAGCTCCTCTATTTTCTTTGCAGAAGCACCCACAGGACTTCTAGTGTGTTAGTGGCATCACACAGAGCTCCTCTATTTTCTTAGCAGAAGCACCCATAGGACTTCTAGTGTGTTAGTGGCATCACACAGAGCTCCTATATATTCTTCTCAGCAGCACCCACAGGACTTCTAGTGTGTTAGTGGCATCACACAGAGCTCCTCTATTTTCTTTGCAGAAGCACCCACAGGACTTCTAGTGTGTTAGTGGCATCACACAGAGCTCCTCTATTTTCTTTGCAGAAGCACCCACAGGACTTCTAGTGTGTTAGTGGCATCACACAGAGCTCCTCTATTTTCTTAGCAGAAGCACCCATAGGACTTCTAGTGTGTTAGTGGCATCACACAGAGCTCCTATATATTCTTCTCAGCAGCACCCACAGGACTTCTAGTGTGTTAGTGGCATCACACAGAGCTCCTCTATTTTCTTTGCATAAGCACCCACAGGACTTCTAGTGTGTTAGTGGCATCACACAGAGCTCCTCTATTTTCTTTGCAGAAGCACCCATAAGACTTCTAGTGTGTTAGTGGCATCACACAGAGCTCCTATATATTCTTCTCAGCAGCACCCACAGGACTTCTAGTGTGTTAGTGGCATCACACAGAGCTCCTCTATTTTCTTTGCAGAAGCACCCATAGGACTTCTAGTGTGTTAGTGGCATCACACAGAGCTCCTATATATTCTTCTCAGCAGCACCCACAGGACTACCGACTACAATGGCTGGAAGACCGCCAAGGGGAGGCAGAGCGTGCAGAGCCAAGAACACAGGGCAGGCAGGCTCTGTTTCTAGTGGACGTGGCCGTGGACGTGGACGTGGTCGTGCATCGTCATCAGCACGTGGCCATGGGACACGCGCGTCTTTGTTTTCGGCAGCTGGACATGTGGAGCCGCATCATGCTGAAGGCTTGGTAGAATGGATGACCAAGCCCTCCTCATCCTCCTCATCCTCTCTCACCCAGGCTCAGGGTACTGACAGAGCATCATCAGCCACCCCTTCCCTAGACCCACCATGTCCTCCTGAGGAGTCCCCCGAACTCTTTGAGCACAGTGTTGGGTACATGCTCCAGGAGGATGCCCAACGATTCGAAGGCTCGGATGACGATACCCAGCTTGAGGAATCTGGCAGTACTGTTCCACCAGCTGCAGCTTACTGCCAGGTTTGCTCTAGTGGTGAAGAGGGAGGGGATGATGAGGTCACTGACTCCACGTGGGTGCCTCAAGGGAGAGAGGATGAGGAGGAGGACGAGGAGGAGGAGGATGCGGCGTCACATGTCCAACGAGGCAGGATGCCCCCTGGAGGCCAGGTAGAGGCCAGCACAGCAACTGTACAACACCGCAGAGCTCCGCCTGTGCAGGGCGCTGCCTCTGCACGTTATCAGAAAAGTTCTTTGGTGTGGGCCTTTTTTGAGACGAGTGCAGCAGATCGCACCACTGCTATTTGCAATATTTGTCTCAAGCGTATCTCGCGTGGCCAAAACATCAGCCGCTTGGGCACGACAAGCATGACCAGACATATGGCGACCTGCCATGCAGCTCGTTGGCAGGCACACATAAAAGACCCACACCAAAGAACTAAGCGGACCTCTCCTTGCTCCTCCTCAGCTGGGATCTCCATCCCCACTACACCTTCAGTCCTCTCTGAAAGCTGCTCTGAGAGGACTGAAGGTGTAGAATTAGGTGTGTCACAACCAAGTACTTGCAGTACACCGACGTCCGATTGCAGCAGGCAAATTTCCCTGCCCCAGCTGCTGGACCGTAGAAAGAAGTACACTCCCAGCCATCCACATGCCCAGCGGTTGAATGCTAGCCTTGCTAAATTGCTAGCACTTCAACTGCTGCCTTTTCAGTTGGTAGACTCGGCCCCCTTCCGTGAGTTTGTTCAATGTGCGGTTCCTCAGTGGCAGGTTCCCAAACGCCACTTTTTCTCGCGGAAGGCGATTCCGTCTCTCTACCGGCATGTGGAGGGCAATGTCCATGCCTCGCTGGACAGGGCGGTCAGCGGTAAGGTGCATATTACCGCTGACTCATGGTCCAGCAGGCATGGACAGGGACGGTACCTTTCTTTCACGGCCCATTGGGTCACTCTATTGGCAGCTGGGAGGGATGCAGGACAAGGTGCAGTAGTGTTGGAGGTTGTTCCGCCACCACGCCTCCAAAACGCGACTACTGCTACTGGTTGTGACACACCTCTCTCCTCCACCCCCTCCTCTTCTTCTTCCTCCAGTGCTCTGTCCTTGGAACCAGCGGTGCTCCGTAGGCGTACAAGGGGCTACGCAAGTACGCAGGCAAAAAGATGCCATGCCGTGCTTGCGCTGGTGTGTTTGGGGGACAGGAGCCACACTGGGCCAGAGGTTCTGGCAGCTCTGCAGGGGCAGGCCGAGAGGTGGTTGACGCCACGTCAGCTTAAGCCAGGAATGGTTGTTTCTGACAATGGCACCAACCTCCTCTCCGCCCTGCGACAGGGGCAGCTCACCCATGTGCCCTGCATGGCTCACGTCCTCAACCTGGTGGTGCAGCGGTTCTTGGGCAGGTTCCCAGGCTTACAGGATGTCCTGAGGCAGGCCAGGAAAGTCTGTGTGCATTTCCGCCGATCTTATAATGCCAGTGCTCGGCTGACTGAGCTGCAAAAGGAGCTGAACCTGCCCAAGAACCGCCTAATATGTGACATGCCCACCAGGTGGAACTCAACGTTGGCCATGGTGCAGCGACTGCACACGCAGCAGAGGGCCATCAATGAGTACCTTTGCGACTACGGCACCAGGACAGGGTCAGGGGAGCTTGGTTTTTTTTCCCCACGTCAGTGGAGCATGATCAGGGATGCATGCACTGTCCTCTCACCATTTGAGGAGGCCACGAGGATGGTGAGCAGTGACAGTGCATGCATCAGTGACACTGTCCCTCTTGTCCACCTGTTGGAGCATACGCTGCGTGGGATAATGGACAGGGCACTTGAGGCAGAACAGAGGCAGGAAGAGGAGGACTTCCTTGCCTCTCAAGGCCCCCTTTATCCGGACAGTGTTCCTTCTGTCCCACCCATCACACAGGAAGAGGATGAGGAGGAGGAGGAGGAGGAGGAGGAGGATTGTGTGAGCATGGAGGTGGAGCCTGGCACTCAGCATCAGCAGCAGCAGTCTTTTAGGGATGATGTACAGTCCCAACAAACCAGTGGACTTGTACGTGGCTGGGAGGAGGTGGCTGGCGATCATGTCATCCTCAGTGACCCAGAAGACTCCGGACCGAATGCCTCAGCTAACCTACGCTGCATGGCCTCCCTGATCCTGCAAAGCCTGCGGAAGGATCCTCGTGTTCTTCGGATCAAGGAGAGGGACCATTACTGGCTGGCCACTCTCCTTGATCCGCGGTACAAGGGTAAGGTTGCGGACCTTATCTTGCCGTCGCAGAGGGAGCAGAGGATGAGACATCTCAGGGAGGCCTTGCAGAAAGGTCTGTGCAACGCGTTCCCAGAAACTGGGAGGCTACAAACTCCTGGTCCTGGGCGACGAGTTGCTGAGGCTTCGGTCAGTGGCAGAAGGAGCGGTGGGGAAGGTGGACGTCTGACCGATGCGTTCAGACAATTTTTTAGTCCGCAGCCCCAAGGTATGATCGGTTCCAGCAACCATCGCCAGCGTCTGATATACATGGTGCAGGAATACCTTGGGGCAAGGTCAGACTTGGACACCTTTCCCACCGAAAATCCTCTGGCTTACTGGGTCCTGAGGATGGATCACTGGCCAGAGCTTGCACAGTATGCAATTGAGCTACTGGCCTGTCCTGCCTCCAGCGTTCTTTCCGAACGCACATTCAGTGCTGCTGGAGGATTTGTGACTGATCATAGGGTGCGCCTGTCCACCGCCTCGGTTGATCGACTGACATTCATCAAAATGAATCAGTCTTGGATCACCACCAGCTACCAGGCACCTGAGGCGGATATAACCGAATAATTTTTAATGTCACATCCCTTCAAGACTGCCTATGCTGATGCTGAGTGACTATCCTCTTCCTCCTCCTCAATGATCCATGCCACCACACCAGTGCCTAAGGCACAATTTTTCAGCCCCTGTTTAACAGGGGCGTGTACTTCCAATTTTTTAAAAAAATGCTTCGCAACACGTGTGACTGCTGTGCTCCAAGTACAGTCTCTGTGAGGGGTTGCAGTGTTGTGGCACCAGCACCAGTGCCTAAGGCACAATTTTTCAGCCCCTGTTTAACAGGGGCGGGTACTTACAATTTTTAAAAAAAAATGCTTCGCAACACGTGTGACTGCTGTGCTCCAAGTACAGTATCTGTGAGGGCCGGGTTGCAGTGTTGTGGCACCAGCACCAGTGCCTAAGGCACAATTTTTCAGCCCCTGTTTAACAGGGGCGGGTACTTACAATTTTTTTAAAAAATGCTTCGCAACACGTGTGACTGCTGTGCTCCAAGTACAGTATCTGTGAGGGCCGGGTTGCAGTGTTGTGGCACCAGTGCCTAAGGCACAATTTTTCAGCCCCTGTTTAACAGGGGCGGGTACTTACAATTTTTTAAAAAAATGCTTCGCAACACGTGTGACTGCTGTGCTCCAAGTACAGTATCTGTGAGGGCCGGGTTGCAGTGTTGTGGCACCAGCACCAGTGCCTAAGGCACAATTTTTCAGCCCCTGTTTAACAGGGGCGGGTACTTCCAATTTTTTAAAAAAATGCTTCGCAACACGTGTGACTGCTGTGCTCCAAGTACAGTCTCTGTGAGGGGTTGCAGTGTTGTGGCACCAGCACCAGTGCCTAAGGCACAATTTTTCAGCCCCTGTTTAACAGGGGCGGGTAATTACAAATCTTGATCTAATAGTTCACAGCAGGGCCCATTCCTGCGCCCACCAAGAGTAACTATGAGGGCCTGCAGTCTTGTGGCAACACCGTCCACCACCACCGCCAAAGGCCCAATTTTTCTGCCCTGTTCATCAGGTGCTTGCAATTACAAATCTTGATCTAATAACTCACAACAGGGCCCATTCCTGCGCCCACCAAGAGTAACTGTGAGGGCCTACAGTCTTGTGGCAACACCGTCCACCACCACCGCCAAAGGCCCAATTTTTCTGCCCTGTTCATCAGGTGCTTGCAATTACAAATCTTGATCTAATAACTCACAGCAGGGCCCATTCCTGCGCCCACCAAGAGTAACTATGAGGGCCTACAGTCTTGTGGCAACACCGTCCACCACCACCGCCAAAGGCCCAATTTTTCTGCCCTGTTCATCAGGTGCTTGCAATTACAAATCTTGATCTAATAACTCACAGCAGGGCCCATTCCTGCGCCCACCAAGAGTAAATGTGAGAGCTTACAGTCTTGTGGCAACACCGTCCACCACCACCACCACCCCCAATTTTTCTGCCCTGTTCAACAGGTGCATGCAATTACAAATCTTGATCTATTAACTCATAGCAGGGCCCATTCCTGTGCCCACCAGTCTTGTGGCTACACCAACATCTAATAGGGCAAATTTCTGCAGAGTATATACGCCAGGCCCCTACTTTCAAACATCCAACTTACAAACGACTCCTACTTGCAAATGGAAAGAGAAAACAGGAAGTGAGAGGAAATCTACCCCTAGGAAGGGAAATTCTATCCTGTTAGATTTAATTTGGGAAAAAGGTATCTCCTCTCTACTGATACTTTATCACCAATCCTTGTTTCAATTAAAACCCCACTTTTCCAAAAACATTTGTCATTGGGACGGAAAGTGAGGTGACATGTTCTGAACAGATGTGCAAAGACAGCAAATGTTACAGGGGTGATAACCCCTCCCTATGTTCTCCAAAAAGCTTAAAAATAGATTTTTTTGGGATGGAGCTACACTTCATAATGTACCTGTTCAGATTCTACTTAAGAACAAACCTAAAGCCGCAAGTGGTTTTAAATGGCTTCTTTTTTTCCTTTACAAATGTCATTTTGTGCAAGGACAGTTCTAAACACGGGAAACACATGCCACTTCACAGGCATACTTTAGACACCCCCCAGGTACCATATTTAAAGGAAAATTTCACTTTTTTTTTTTTCGCTTTATGCATCATTAAAATGACTGCTCCCGAAAAAACGTTAGTTTTTAAAAGTTCTTTTTGCATTGATATATGTCCCCTGGGGCAGGACCCGGGTCCCCAAACCTGTTTTATGACATTAACATGCATATTGGCCGTTGTAATTAGCACTTTTGATTTCGAACGTTCGCGTCCATTATAACGTATAGGGTTCGAAAATTCGCGCGAACTTTCGGTCCGTTCGAAGGTTCTGGTTCGAACCGAACCCGGGGGTGTTCGGCTCATCCCTAATAGTTACTTACAGTGCCTTGATAAAGTATTGATACCCCCTTTAAATCTTCTTTATGTGATAGACCAACACAAAGTGCCACATTATTGTGAAGTGGAAGGAACATGATAAATGGTTTTCAATTTTTTTTACAAATAAATACCTAAAAAGTGTGACCTGCTTTTGTATTTAGTCCCTTTACTCTAACACCCCTAACTAAAATCTAGTAGAACCAATTGCCTTCAGAAGTCACCTAATTAGTAAACAGAGCGGACCTGTGTATAATTTAATCTCAGTATAAATACAGCTGTTCTGAGAAGCCCTCAAAGGTTTGTTAGAGAACATTAGTGAACACACATCATCATGAAGGCCAAGGAACACACCGGACAGGTCAGGGATATCCTTGTGTGGAAGTTTAAAGCAGGGTTAGGTTACAAAAAAATTATCCCAGGCTTTGAACATCTCACGGAGCACTGTTCAATCGATCATCTGAAAATGGAAAGAGTATGGCACAACTGCAAACCTACCAAGAGATGGCCATCCACCTAAACTGACAGGCCGGGCAAGGAGAGCATTAATCAAAGAAGCAGCCAAGAGGCCCGTGGTAACTCTGGAGGAGCTGCAGAGATTCACAGCTCAGGTGGGAGAATCTGTCCACAGGACAACTATTAGTCATGCACTCCACAATTCTGGCATGGAATTGTGGCAAGAAGAAAGTCATTGTTGAAAGAAAGCCATTAGAAGTCCTGTTTGCAGTTTGCAAGAAGCCATGTGGGGGACACATGTTGAAGAAGGTGCTCTGGTCAGATGTGACCAAAATTGATCTTTTTGGCCTAAAATCAAAACGCTATGTGTGGCAGAAAACTATCATATCACCCTGAATACACCATCCCCACTGTGAAACATGATGGTGGCAGCATCATGTTGTGGGGAGGCTTTTCTTCAGCAGGGACAGTGAAGTTGGTCAGAGTTGAGGAAAAGATGGATGGAGCCAAATACAGGGCAATCTTAGCAGAATACCTGTTAGAGTCTGCAAAAGACTTGAGGCCTGGGCGGAGGTTCTCCTTTCAGCAGGGCAACGACCCTAAACATACAGCCAGAGCTACAATGGAATGGTTTAGATCTAAGCATATTCATGTTTTAGAATGCCCCAGTCAAAGTCCAGACCAAAATCCAATTGAGAATCTCTGTCAAAACTTAGAAAATTGCTGCTCACAGACGCTATCCATCCAATCTGAGAGAGCTTGAGCTATTTTGCAAGGAAGAATGGGCAAACATTTCACTCTCTAGATGTGCAAAGCTGGTAGAGACACCCCCAAGAAGACCTTCAGCTGTAATTGCAGCAAAAGGTGGTTCTACAAAGTATTGACTCAGAGGGGCTGAATACAAATGCACACCACACTTTTCACATATTTATTTGCAAGAAATGTTTAAAACCATTTATCTTTTTCCTTACACTTCCCAATTATGTGCCACTTTGTGTTGGTCTATCAAATTAAATCCCAATAAAATATATTTGACATTTTTGGTTGTAACATGACAAAATGTGGAAAATGTCAAGGGGTATGAATACTTTTTCAAGGCACTATATATTATAAATTAATCATTTTTTGTATCCATAGGGTACTGTACTTTTGCTTAGTTCAAAATCAGGTTGTTAATTAAAGGTCTCTGCATAACTAACAGGTGTATGCAAAACATAAAAGAAGGTCTGGTTGATCTCCAACAAATGAATATCAATACATTTACATATCAGATACAATATTTTTATCCCTAGAATAAAGAGTTGGGCGTGAAGTCTGTAAAGGATCAAAGCGCACTGTTTACACTCATACCTCATTGGCAGATCAAAAGCAGATGCCACTCCGCCCTAATAAAAATAGTCAGGTATAGGGCCATTGGTTACAGTAATTCAGATTTCATAAAACATAAAACAAACATCTAAAATTCCACCAACCATGAATGGGCAAGACGATTTCAGTAACAATCAAAACCACAAAACATTAAAAAGTATGTATTAGCAATGTTTCATATTCCTCTTATTTACATGTTATGCTTATTTGTTAGCATAAATAAGGCATAAACATGAAACAATTACATATTATTTTATATACCTGAAATTGTAGTTCTTGAAGTCCAAAAGTATAATTTAAGTCAATTGCTAACAATAATTCCCATAATATAGGCCACACTTAATGTGTGTGAAACAGCATACAAATAGTCAGGTATATGGCCTTATACCTCATAGGCAGATCAAAATCAGATGCCACTCTGCCCAAATACAAATAGTCAGGTATAGGGCCATTGATTACAGTAATTAAGATTTCATTAAACATTTTGTGTTCAATATTTAATTTCGCTAAACATGAAATACGTGGCATTGGGACCTTAAATTGTATGCCAGGACAAAACATTTTTTCTGGTTTTGGATAGAGTGGGAAAGGATTAGAAGCCCTTCCTGGCTTTTGTCTGCTACCTGGGAATCAATGAGAGAGATTTACTCTTACTTCCTGTTCTGCTAACAATGTTTACTAGGCAGGAATTTATTAAAAACATAAAGCAGGGACAGGTAAAAATAACAGGGATCTCAGCTTTCCAAAACTCTAATAGAGAAAAACTATTTTCAATTTTGTCTAAAATAAAGAAAAAAAATGTAGTCCAGGCAGCATACACTTTAAACTTTTTTTCATTTATTTGCATTAACTTTATATACAGAAAATATTTATATATTATATTGCCAAAAGTATTGGGACACCTGCCTTTACACACACACATGAACTTTAACCACTTCAATACCGCCCGCCGTCATATGACGCCCACAAGGTGGATCTACCATCCTGGGTGGGCGTCATATGACGTCCTCGGATTCCCGGCCGCCTGGGGGGCGCGCGCGCGCCGCTGGCGGCGCGCGCGCGCGCCCGCGGCATCGCTCGGGACCCGGTGCGAGTGCCCGGCGGCCGCGATGTCCGCCGGGCACCCGCGATTGCCCGTTAAAACAACGGGACCGGGCGGGAACGTGGAGCTGTGTGTGTAAACACACAGCTCCACGTCCTGTCAGTGCAGAGGAGACCGATCATGTGATCCCAGTACAGAGGATCACATGATCGGTCTCCTCCCCTTAAGTCCCCTCCCCCTACAGTTAGAATCACGTCTATTAGGGAACACATTAACCCCTGCAGCGCCCTCTAGTGTTAACCCCTTCCCTGCCAGTCACATTTACACAGTAATCACTGCAATTTTATAGCAACGATCGCTGTGTAAATGTGAATGGTTCCAAAAATGTGTCAAAAGTGTCCGAAGTGTCCGCCGCAATGTCGCAGTCACGAAAAAAAAATCGCAGATCCCCGCCATTACTAGTAAAAAAAAAAAAAAAAAAATTCAATAAATCTATCCCCTATTTTGTAGACGCTATAACTTTTGCGCAAACCGATCAATATACGCTTATTGCGATTTTTTTTAACAAAAATATGTAGAAGAATACGTATCGGCCTAAACTGAGGAAAAAAAATAGTTTTTTTAAAAAAAAATGGGATATTTATTATAGCAAAAAGTAAAAAATATTGTGTTTTTTTTCAAAATTGTCGCTCTTCTTTTGTTCATAGCGCAAAAAATAAAAACCGCAGGGGCGATCAAATACCACCAAAAGAAAGCTCTATTTGTGGGAAAAAAAGGACGTCAATTTTGTTTGGGTGTAACGTCGCACGACCGCGCAATTGTTAGTTAAAGCGACGCAGTGCCGAATCGCAAAAAGTGCTCTGGTAAGGAAGGGTGTTTAAAAGCCCTGTATTGAAGCGGTTAATGGCATCCCAGTCTTCGTCCGTAGGGTTCAATATTGAGTTGGCCCACCCTTTGCAGCTGTAAAAGCTTCAACTCTTCTGGGAAGGCTTTCCAAAAGGTTCAGGAGTGTGTCTATGGAAAAGTTTGACCATTATTCCAGAAGTGCATTTGTGAGGTCAGGCACTGATGTTGAGTGCAAAGGCCTGGCTCGCAGGTCCGCTCTAATTCATCCCAAAGGTGTTCTATTGGGTTGGGGTCAGGACTCATGTTCCTATATTCTCATTTTATTTATTTATTTTTATATTTTTATATCAGATCTGCATGTATATCGCAAGTACAAAAGATACAATACCCTATTAAATTAACTGAAATACGGATGATTTATCTATATGTTTGGCCCCTCAACTTTGTTTTCCAGAATCCTACCACCAAAAGGCCCAAAAAAATCAGTTTGACATACATTATAATTTTAGGCAATTTCAGTTGTTATCAGTTGTTATTTGTTATCATCTCCATATCTGCTAGTAACTGTATAACATTAATGGGTGTCTTCTAATAAACCAAACAAAATAAATAACTAACAATTTATAAACACCCAAATAAAAAAATTGTATAACATCAATTTTCAAAATAGCTGTACATATCCATACATTCAATTTAAAGAAAAAAGGAAAAAGTAATGTTTGTGGAAAGGCACTTTAAAATTCAGATTTGTTGTGATAGAAAAATAGAAGAACTAAGTTTGTCCCAAGCATGTTTGCATATTTAATTTAGCACAAATATGCACATTATGTGCTTTTTAAAAAAAAAATCTGAATAGTTTTGTTCTTCAGGTAATATAGAAAAATAAATTTCATTTATTTGTGTTTTTTAAATTGTTCTATCAGCATAGATTCCTTCTGCAGGTGATATAAAAAAATATAGTTAATTTTATATACCTTTTTAAAATTGTATAACGTTACATTTGTTTTGTTTTGGCGGTGATAAAATCAAATATAAATTTTAGATCAAAATCAGGTTGTTAATAAAAGGTCTCTGCATAACTATCAGGTCTATGCAAAACATAAAAGAAGGTCTGGTTTATCCCCAACAAAAGAATATCAACTTATTTACATATTAAATACAATATTTTTATACCTAGACTATAGAGGAGAGGTGGGTGTGAGTCTATAAAGAATCAAAGTGCACTGTTTATACTCATACCTCATGGGCAGATCAAAGGGCACTGTTTACACTCATACCTCATGGGCAGATCAAAGCGCACTGTTTACACTCATACCTCATGGGCAGATCAAAAGCAGATGCCACTCTGTTCCCCAATACACATCATGGATGATATAAGTTAGTTTGGGAAGTCTGGTACTTTATTTTCACCAAGAGAAGCTGGGGTGATCAGACATGGACCCAGAACTTGATCACATAATCTGCACTGTGCTATCTCTTGAGGAAGACTACCCAACAATGTCTCCTCCCCTGAGGAATCTGAATTATCCATCTATCCCCAATGGAGAGCTGCCGAACCTTCTCTCCATCATGAACATTTCTGGTCCACATAAGGTCTCGAATGTTTTAGTGCAGACTCTGCCAGAACTCTATTCCTATCTGGGTTACCAACAAGAAGAAGGTAACGGCAAAAGCATCAACCCAGGCTTCAGTGAACAAGTATCCAAAATTACAACAAGCATGAATGGCCAAGAAAATCTTAGTCACAATCAAAACCAAAAAGTATTAAAAAGTAAGCATTCGCTAATTTTTTTATTCCTCTTATTTCAATGTAATTCTTATTTGTTAGCATAAATAGAGCATACATATGACACAATGACGTATTATTTTACATTCCTGAAATTGTAGTTCTTGACGTCCAAAGGTATTATTTATCTCAATTATGTCAACTCTAAATAAGAAAAACATTTTCATTTTTGTCTAAAATGAAGAAACATTTCTTAGTCTGGGCATACACTTTAAGCTTTTTTTTTATTATTTTCTTTAATTTTATAGATATATATTCTCATTTTTTGTGTTTATTTATTATTTTATTTTTATATAAGATCAGTATATGCAAAGCAAGTACAAAAGTTACAACACCCTATTAAACAAACAGAAATATAAGTGATTTATCTCTATATTTGGCCTCTTAACCTTTAAAATTACTTTTATCTCAGGATCCTACCACCCAAAGGCCCAAAAAACTTCACTATCAAAATCTAAAAATCTGGTGTATCGCTTACCCTTAATATTTGTGTTTCTTTTACTATTTTGCTGCATCTGATAGTGTTGAAGGTATCTGTTTTCTGACTTTTCTGTTTCAAATGTTACCTTGTAGAAAATATTTTTTTGGAGAATAGTTTTAGTTACACTTTATTTTCTGTGATTGTGATTTGGCTAAAGAAATTGTACAGGAGTCCACATCTAGAATAATTCCAATGTCAAGAGTATTAAGGATGAAAACACTTGATGGACATATAGTCACTAGTAATCTATCTATCTATCTATCTATCTATCTATCTATCTATCTATCTATCTATCTATCTATCTATCTATCTATCTCTCTATCTCTTTCTCTTAACTTATCTATCTATTTGTCTTGATCCAATTTTACTTCTCTAAGGAAAATATTTATAATAGTACATTTTTCAGATGTTAATGTTTTTATCAGTTTGAATTTTTATTTTGTAAAAATGTTATTATTGTTTTTCTATCTCCTAAATCAAGTTTTCATGATGTTTGAATTTCCCTGTGCTTATTTCTAGGAAAGTTGGAAGAAGATGAGTATGAAAGACGTAAGCAACCCAGATTCAATATTGAGGATTTCCAGAATAGAAACTCCAAAGCACAATGTAGAAAAACTTCAAACTGTTCAAACTTCAACGAGGAGCAGACTGCCTTCCTGATGAATGAGTTTGATCGTAACCCCTATCCAAACTTCTCAAAGAGGTGCCATATTGCCAAGATAACTGGGATTTCTGAACCCAGAATACAGGTAAAAAACAATTTCCTTTTTAACAAAATAGTTTATGTAGTATTAAGTTGTATATTACACTATTTCAAATACAGTTCTGTGTCAGAATGATTATATGCCTGTGATGCTTCAGTCATTCCTGTATTGAAATGTATTGTAATTGTACTGTCTTATAATATCAGAACACTGATGGGATGATTTCTGTCATTTACAGAACACATCCCATCAGTGTTCTGGAGACAAGGAGAGGGAGAGATGTTTTGTAGTTGTAACACAGTTCTTGTGTTAAGGTGACAACACTGCTCCTCCAGAGATATGGTACAGCAATCAGTGTGGTCATCCTATGACAGGAAGTGTGTTACTGGCTGGATCACCAGATGAACATAGAGAAAAAATGTCCTGAAAAATGAAAACAAATGAAGCTATCACATTCCAGACATCCCCTAGTTCAGTGATGGCAAACCTTGGCACCCCAGATGTTTTGGAACTACATTTCCCATGATGCTCATGCACTCTGCCGTGTAATTGAGCATCGTAGGAAATGTAGTTCCAAAACATCTGGGCTGCCAAGGTTCGCCATCACTGCCCTAGTTGTTCAAGTCACTTTTTATCCCTCTGGTAATAAACTTTTATACAATAAACATTAACTTTTTATATGTAATATATTTCTACATGTTACAGGTTTGGTTCCAGAACAGAAGAGCAAGACATCTCTCAAAAGATATGAAATCCCAAAGCGCCCAGGGTAGTCAGTTCTCAACTCCCAGAGATCTTCCCAACATTTTTCAGAATCCATACCAGAATCTACAAATCGATGGACATTTCCAGATCCCAGGAAACATGTGGATGCTGTAAATACAGCTTTAAATCCATGTCAATGAATTATATAATGTTATTTTATTTTAGTATGTGATTGTTACAAAGCTGTGATGATTTATCTAATGATATATTGTGGTAAGCACTTAGTTTAATTCATAATAAAATATTTTCTTATATTTTAAAATGGGTTGTTGTTGAATTCTTATTATTTTATAAATTATCTTAAAAGTTTTGTTACTTTTTGAAAGAATTGCATGTAAGTGTCATAAATGTTTTTATATTGCATATTATCTCCTATATAATTAGAAAATAGTAATGTGTTCAACAATTACATATTGGAATTTTATCTGGGTCTAAAACAGCAAGATGTTTTTGTTTCCATAACATTTTATTGAAAGAGACATTTGAGATTCCCAGAGATCTTCCTAACATCTTTCAGAAGCAATACCAGAATCTACATATCAATGGACATTTCCAGATCCCAGCAAACTTGTGGACCCTGTAAATGCAGTTTCAAATCCATACCAAGGGCTTACTTGATGTTATTTTACTTTAGTATGTGATAAAAAGCTATGATTTATAAATTTTTTTAATTATAGGTACTTACAAAGCGCTGTCAATTTACGCAGCATTTTACATATATATTTCACATTCACATTAGTCCCTGCTCTCAAGGAGCTTACATTCTAAGGTCCCTATCTCATATTCATACATGCATACTAGGGCCTATTTAGGAGCCAATTAACCTACCAGTATGTCTTTGGAGTGTGGAAGGAAACCAGAGTACCTGGAGGAAACCCACACAGTCACAGGGAGAACATGCAAACTGATGATTTAACTAATGATATAATGTAGTATGCACTTAGTTTAATTTATAATAAAATATTTTCTTAAAATGTTAAATGGGGTCCTGTGCCGTCTTTATTATATTATAAATTATCTTAAAAGTTTTGTTACTTTTTGAAACAGTTGCATGTAAGTGTCAATATGTTGCATATTATCTCCAACAAAATAAGAAAATAGTAAAAAACAATTACATATTGGTATTTTATCTGTTTTTAAATCAGCAAGTTTTTTTTTTTTAACCCCATAATATTTTATTGAAAGATTTTCATACATAAACAAAAATGACAGCACATGCACAATTTTAGTTGCAGACAGTATTGTGAACACCAGGCAAACCAGACATATTTAATACCAGTTTAAGTACATTTTTATGATAATAATTTAAGAAGCCCACTACTAAAACAAATACATTTTCATTGACCAACTTAATTCTCATTTCATTTTCTATCTATCATATATACTAGCTAAGAAAAATATACATTTCATTTTATTTTGAAATTCAATTATTATAATCTAAATAATTAGATAGCTACAAGCACTATATTTATCTTATTATTATGAAATTCTGTTTATATAAAATAATAAAAACAATAAAAATATAAATTATGTTAAAGCCCAAAACATTATGGACTACTATATATAATGTTTTGGTTTTTAACATAATGTTAATCCCTAGTTGGGGATTTCAAACATACATAAAGGTGTGATAAATAACTTGCAGGTGAGGGGACAACTCATACAGTAGGGGAACATCAAACCTGACTTTCCAATACACAGATTTACATAATAATTCCTGTTTCTGATCTGTAATGAGGCAACTTTAGGGCGAGGCACCCAAAGAGCATCAAAGTATACAGTTCCTCTTTATAGAAACTTCAAAGGAATGTGTGGGTTTCTACATCAATAGTGGTCCAGGTCCATTCCACATTTCTTTTGGAATAAAAGTTGTCTAAGGACCCCAGTCCCTCATTCCAACAGAATTAAGTAAGGTGAGCAGACATGGATACTGAGCTGGACCATATTCTCTACACTGTGCTTTCTTTGGAAGAAGACTATCCAGCAATGTCTCCTCCCCTGAGGTTCCAGGACAATTTCACTAGCACCCCATGCATATCTCCTGATGATTTCTTAGCTACACAAATCCAGAAAGACCTACAAGACTCCATCTGTCTACAACAAAAGATGCTGGAAATGTACACACTCTTCGGAATCCAGCAAGAAGCACATGACAAAAACTCTATAATCCTTAAGGAACTTATATATAAGGACATAATTAATCAGAATACATTAAAACGTAAGTCTATATATCTATCTATCTATCTATCTATCTATCTATCTATCTATCTATCTATCTATCTCTTTTTTCTGATCCAGTTATACTTCCATTTATAATAGAACATTATTGAGTTATGCTGTTTATTCTTATTCTATTCTTATTCTTATTATATTTATAGTTGTTTTAACAGGTCTTAAATCAACTGTTCGGCTCCATGCACACTGGGCTTAAAAAAACGTCTGTCCTCTTAGGAGCAAAAACTGTTCATATAGAGCATTTTTTTTGGATGAGTTTAGGAGAAGTTTAGACAAGTTTAGGAGAGTTTTAAGTTTTCATTTTTTTCTGGCAGTGAGCTCCAATCAGAAACGTGAATCATACGTTTTTTTTTCCTGCCTCTAAACGTTGATTTCAAAATATGCCTGTAATCATCCTAATGTGCATGGATAATGATAGGATAACATTGAGCTGCTTCTACAGGCAGAACACAAAACCCCTGTAGAAGCAACAGTTTTTAAGCCAGTGTGCATGGAGCCTTAATGATAATCTTCTTAAAGTTTTTTCATTTGAAATGATCTGAAATATTTAATTGTAAGCCACACATTTTTGTTTTTTTTCTTTATAATTCAGTTAATAGAATTGTGCACAAAATATCCTCTTTTTATTGTCTTTAACCGCAACGGTTTAAATTGCTTGTTTCTAGGAAAGTTGGAAGTAGACGAGAATGCAGGATGCAAGCAACCAAGAGTCCAGACTGAGGAGTTCCCGAACAGCAACACAAAAAAACGGTGCATAAGGAGGACAAACTACACAAATGAGCAGACTGACTTATTGATGAATGTGTTTGCTCGTAATCCTTATCCAAACTTCACAAAGAGATGTCGTATTGCCAAGATAACTGGAATTTCAGAACCTAGAATACAGGTAAAAAAATATATTTTTACCACTATTGTTTCTTAACTAATATTAATTTGTTGTATATTATTTTATTTCAAACTTTACTGCATCGTCATGTAACTTTTTTTGTATTATTTTTTTTAAATGTGTTTTAGTGTAGATTAACTAACACTGCCATGCACAGTAACACATGTGGTTCTCCTTCAGCCACTGCCTTTTATAAGGATGGGATCTGTATTTCCAGATTTCATCCCAACTGCCACCTTCTGGTGAAATCTGGAATTGTGGCCTGCCAATTGATAAAAGGGTTTTGTGCGATTTTTTTTTATATGCCTGTGGTTATGATTCAATCTTTCAAGTAGCACAAATAACAGCATAAAGAGGGTTCCTCTGCTGTATCAAGGAGAGTTGTAAAAAAGTAGGAGTTTTTTTGGCTAGGGTATGCGTGGGCAAACTGAAAAAAAAAAAAAACATATTTAATAACTACCTCCACATTTCACAATGATTTGCCTTTCAAAAAACATTGAATTACACATTTGTTGATCCTGCCAGAAATTCATTAATCACTTAACTTCCTGTAGTGAGCTGATAACTCCACAATGAAGCCCCAAACATTATCAGTCCTGTCCACATCGCTAGCACATGAACTAGAGAGCAGCACCCAACTTAGCTATGCAGATGAGAGGAGGGAGAGGGTTTCTGTAGTCCTAACACAGTTCCTGTCCTAGGGTGGCAATGCTGCTACCCCATAGAGACAGTACAGTGAGTAAGCATTGACATCTTAGGATAGGAAGTATATCACTGGCATGATCGCCAATTGTACATGTCCTGAAAAATTAAAACAACATTCCAAACATTCCCTAGTTGTACATGTCCCTTTTGGTTCTCCTGTTGATAACTGTATAAAGAGTATAATATATAAATGAGTAATGGTGATTCATTTTTACATGTTACAGGTTTGGTTTCAGAACCGAAGAGCAAGACATCTCCCAAAACATAAAAACTCTCAGTACATACAAGGTAGACACTTCCCAACTCCAGAAGATCTTTCCAACACTTTTCAGAATAGATACGAGGATCTACAAAACAATGGACATTTCCAGATTCCAGGAAACACGTGGATGTTATTTTGATTTAGTATGTGATAGTTAGACAGCTATGATGATTTAAGTAATGATATGTTGTTATTTGCACTTAGTTTAATTTATAATAAAATATTTTATTATTATTTAGTATAAAGTTTGCTGATTTTTTTAATTATCTAAAAGGGTGGTTTGATGTTGCATATTATAAAACTCAGAAAATAGTAATTAGTTTGACAATTACATTTTGCATTTTCTGGGTCTAAAACAGAAAGGTTTTTGTCAAAACAAGATTCTATTTCTCCCCAAAAAATGCAGCTTTTATTATACTGATTATGGATTTGGGAATAAAACTCTGAAGTCGTTTTTAAAAAAAGGTTTCTCCCCAAAAAATAAAGTTTCTAGTTCACTAACTCTAAAAATACATGTTCAGATTCCAAGACTAAAGGTTCATCAGGGACCAGCCGAATTTCATTCCTTGTACGGGCAAGCTGATTGTACCCAAGTCAATCAATCAATAAAATTGGGTACAACCAGCCATTGTGGAAGGAAAGACAATCGTATAATTTATGACCTGCTTAATCTCCCTGGCGTTATGATTATTTCTGATTTTAGGTGCTGAAAGCGGTACAATTATTTTGCATGGAAATTTGGCGTTTTATATTGTAGGCCTGCAATTCTTAAGAATAGCTCACTGAAATCTGTTCAAACCAGAGTCTAGTAGACATCCCTGGTATGATAAAGTTTGAAACACAAAATCATAAATTATAATATAATAAATAACTATAAATAATTATAACAAATAATAATAAAAAAATTTCAATAATGTAATCAAATCAAAAACACTGAAATTTGTTCAGTTGCAGAATTGTCGCTGTCATTAGATTTAGTGTTTGATGATAAATTTCCCCACAAATCGCTATCGCTCAATTCTGCAAGTGATTCTAATTTATTATCGCTGTTTTCTAGCTGGTCTAAAACCACTTTTGACATAAAGGGACACTTTTTGGTTGCTATGGACCATTTCCAAATTCCAGGCAGAAAAAACAGTATTTATAAAAAGTGCATGCAGGGCACTGGACAGACCACTAGGGACAAAGGGGATATGTATTTTTTTATACAGTATATTGTATGTGTTTAGTGTCTTTACATTTTTTAATTTGGCGCCGATCTCCGCTCCCGTGCGTCGCAACGTCGCAGGGAACGGAGCTCGGCGGAACTCGGCGCTGTGTGAATCGAGGGAGGAGACAGCTCGAACACACAGCGGGGAGACATCGCAGGATCCAGGGGACAAGGTAAGTAAATCTCCCTGTATCCTGCAATGCGATCACGAGTCTGGCTCGGGGTTACCGCTAGTGGTACTGAAATTCCACCCCGAGTCAGACTCGGGAATACCGCCAGGGAGGTTAAGACAACAAGGTGATTTTGATAAAAAACGGGCTCTGCTTTTTTGAATTTGGGAATTGTCTGCTCTTAAAAGTTAAAAAGAAGGCTATTTGGTTAAATAAAAAAAACTTCTTTCTATAAAAAAGTAGTAAGTGATTGTAGGAACGTACTTTTAATTTTCACCCTGCCTTCCCAACACACACTACCCTAGCGGTCCCCAAATCCCAACTATTATTATCAGCTCTGCCCATTTCTCTTCTGTGAACCACGGAACCCCCCCCATTAAGAAAATGAGGGCAGGGGGTTTTGAGATTCTAACACAATTCTAGGATGACAATACTGCTTCTCCAGAGATACAGTAAGCTGAATGAGTGTTGTCATCCTAGGACAGGAAATGTGTTATTAGGTGAAAATGAATGAATCCCTTAATAAATACATATTTCTTAGCAAACGTCCGTGTGATAATATAATATAACAATTATAGTAATATCATATTATATACCAACAAATGTAAGAAATCAAAGTAAACTTCATTAAAAAAAATGTTAATACAGTAGGAAAGGGATGAAACAATCATTTTTATTTTCTTGTCTCTGTCCTGTTGGGAGATTTCCCTTCACTTCCTATCTTAAAGACACAGCAGGAAGTTAAACTACTCAAGGATTTTGTATGTAAGAGATTTTTCCCAAAATATAAACAAAGTTCTTTGAACGCATCTCTTACATGTTACGCCTCTCCCCCTGATGCTCCCCCCACTACTATGACTGCTTTTACCGGCTCTCACAATGAAAGACAGAAATTGCTTTGTAGTACACGACAGCAATTCCTGTGTAAATGACAGTTGCATAAGTTTACATACATACATACATAGAATTTATGATTTCTTGGCCATTTTTCAGAGAATATGAATGATAACACAAACATTTCTTCCACTCATGATTAGTGTTTGGCTGAAGCCATTTATTATCAATCAACTGTGTTTACTCTTTTTAAATCATAATGGCAACAGAAACTACCCAAATGACCCCGATCAAATGTTTACATACCCTGGTGATTTTGGCCTGATAACATGCACACAAGTTGACACAAAGGAGTTTGAATGGCTAATAAAGGTAACCATCCTCACCAGTGATATGTTTGCTTGTAATTAGTGTGTGTGTATAAAAGGTCAATGCGTTTCTGGACTCCTGAAAGACCCTTGCATCTTTCATCCAGTGCTGCACTGAGGTTTCTGGATTCTGAGTCATGGGAAAGCAAAATAATTGTCAAAGGATCTATGGGAAAAAGGCAGTTGAACTGTATAAAATAGGAAAGGGATATAAAAAGATACCCAAGTAATTGAGAATGCCAATCACTAGTGTTCAAACTCTAATCAAGAAGTGGAAAATTAGGGTTTCTGACGAAACCAAACCACGGTCAGGTAGACCAACTAAAATGTTGAAATTTGAAAATCAGGAAAATTGTTCGGGATGCAAAGAAAAATCCACAAATAATTTCAGGCGAAATACAGGACTCTCTGAAAACACGTGGTGTGGCTGTTTCAAGGTGCACAATAAGGAAGCACTTGAAGAAAGATGGGCTGCATGGTCGAGTTGCCAGAAGAAAGCCATTACTGCGCAAATGCCACAAAGTATCCCACTTACAATACGCCAAACATCACAGAGACTCAAACCTTCTGGCACAAAGTCATTTGGAGTGATGAGACCAAAATTTTGCTTTTTGGCCACAACCATAAATGCTACATTTGGAGAGGAGTCAACAAGGCCTATGATCAAAGGTACGGAGGTGGATCACTGATGTTTTGGGGATGTGTGAGTTAAAAAGGCAGAAATCCTTATGGAGACTTTTGCATAGAATTAGACAACGGAGGGCAATATTTTATAATCAAAGCATGGTTACATTCATTAACTAAAGCTTAAGTATATTGATGTTATATTAAATTTACCATAGTTACTTACAGTATCTTGATAAAGTATTCACACCCCTTTAAATCTTCTTTATGTGATAGACCAACACAAAGTGCCACATTATTGTGAAGTGGAAGGAACATGATAAATGGTTTTCAATTTTTTTTACAAATAAATATCTAAAAAGTGTGACCTGCATTTGTATTCATTCCCTTTACTCTAATACCCCTAACTAAAATCTAGTAGAACCAATTGAGTTCAGAAGTCATCTAATTAGAAAATAGAGTGAACCTGTGTATAATTTAATCTCAGTATAAATATAGCTGTTCTGTGAAGCCCTCAGAGGTTTGTTGGAGAACCTTAGTGAACAAACAGCATCGTGAAGGCCAAGAAACACACCGGACAGGTCAGGGACATTGCTGTGGAGAAGTTTAAAGCAGGGTTAGGTTACAAAACAAGCACTGTTCACTCCATCGTCTGAAAATGTAAAGAGTACGACACAACTGCAAACCTGGCCGTCCACCTAAACTGACATTCCGGGCAAGGAGAGCATTAATCAGACAAGCAGCCAAGAGGCCCATGGTAAATCTGGAGGAGCTGCAGAGATCCATGGCTCAGGTGGGAGAATCTGTCCACAGGACAATTATTAGTCGTGCACTCAACAAATCTGGCCTTTATGGAATTGTGGCAAGAAGAAAGCAATTTTTTAAAGAAAGCCATTAGAAGTCCTGTTTGCAGTTTGCGAGAAGTCATGTGGGGGACACACAAATATGTGGAAGAAGGTGCTCTGGTCAGATGTGACCAAAATTGATCTTTTTGGCCAAAAGCAAAATGCTATGTGTGGCAGTAAACTAACATATCACCCTGAATACACCATCCCCACTGTGTAACATGATGGTGGCAGCATCATGTTGTGGGGAGGCTTTTCTTCAGCAGGGACAGTGAAGTTGGTCAGAGTTGAGGGAAAGATGGATGGAGCCAAATACAGGGCAATCTTAGCAGAAAACCTGTTAGAGTCCGCAGAAAAATTAAGGCTGGAGCAGAGGTTCACCTTCCAGCAGGACAACGACCCTAAACATACAGCCAGAGCTACAATGGAATGGTATAGATCTAAGCATATTCATGTGTTAGAATGGCCCAGTTCAGACCTAATTCCAATTGAGAATCTCTGGCAAAACTTGAAAATTGCTGCTCACAGATGCTCTCCATCCAATTTGACAGAGATTGACCTATTTTGCAAGGAAGAATGGGCAAACATTTCACTCTCTAGATGTGCAAAGCTGGTAGAGACATCCCCAAGAAGACCTTCAGCTGTAATTGCAGCAAAAGGTGGTTCTACAAAGTATTGACTTTGTAAGAAATGTTGAAAACCATTTATCTTTTTCCTTACACTTAACAATTATGTGCCACTTTTTGTTGGTCTATCATATTAAATCCCAATAAAATATATTTAAGTTTTTGGTTGTAACATGACAAAATGTGGAAAATTTCAAGGGGTATGAATACATTTTCAAGGCACTGTATATTATAAATTAATTATTTATTGTATCCATAGGGTATCCATAGGGTAGTGTACTTTTGCTTAGTTCAAAATCATGTTAATTAAAAGTCTCTGCATAACTAACAGGTGTATGCAAAACATAAAAGAATGTCTGGTTGATCCCCAACAACTGAATATCAATACATTTACATATCAAATACAATATTTTTATCCATAGAATAAAAGAGGAGAGTTGGGTGTGAAGTCTGTAATGGATCAAAGCGCACTGTTTACACTCATACCTCATTGGCAGATCAAAAGCAGATGCCACTCTGCCCCAATACAAATAGTCAGGTATAGGGCCAGGTATAGGGCCATTTATTACAGTAATTCCGATTTCTTGAAACATTTCGTGTTCAATATTTAATTTCACTAAACATAAAATACGTGGCATTGGGGCCTTAAAGTGTATGCCAAGACAAAGCTTTTTTTCTGGTTTTGGATAGAGTGGGAAAGGATTAGAAGCCCTTCCTGGCTTTTGTCTGCTACCTGGGAATCAATGAGAGAGATTTACTCTTACTATCTGTTCTGCTAACAATGTTTACTAGACAGGAATTAATTGAAAACATAGAGCAGGAACAGGTAAAAATAGCAGGGGTCCCAGGCAGAATACACTTTAAACTTTTTTTATTTATTTGCATTAATTTTATATACAGAAAATATTTATATATTATATTGCCAAAAGTATATTTTTATACCTAGACTATAGAGGAGAGGTGGGCGTGAGTCTGTAAACGATCAAAGTGCACTGGTTACACTCATACCTCATGGGCAGATCAAAGCGCACTGTTTACACTCATACCTCATGGGCAGATCAAAGCGCCCTGTTTACACTCATACCTCATATATATATATATATATATATATATATATATATATATATATATATATATATATATGTATATATATATGTGTATATTTATATATACCTAGACTATAGAGGAGAGGTGGGCGTGAGTCTGTAAAGGATCAAAGTGCACTGGTTACACTCATACCTCATGGGCAGATCAAAGCGCACTGTTTACACTCATACCTCATGGGCAGATCAAAAGCAGATGCCACTCTGTTCCCCAATACACATCATGGACGATATAAGTTATTTTGGGTAGTCTGGTACTTCATTTCCACCAAGAGAAGCTGGGGTGATCAGACATGGACCCAGAACTTGATCACATAATCTGCACTGTCCTATCCCTTGAGGAAGACTACCCAACAATGTCTCCTCCCCTGAGGAATCTGAATTATCCATCTAGCCCCAATGGAGAGCTGCCGAACCTTCTCTCCCTTTTGAACATTTCAGGGCCACATAAGGTCTCAAATGTTTTAGTGCAGACTCTGCTAGAACTCTATTCCTATCTGGGTTACCAACAAGAAGAAGGTAACGGCAAAAGCATCAACCCAAGTTTCAGTGAACAAACATCTAAAATTCCACCAACCATGAATGGGCAAGAAGATTTCAGTAACAATCAAAACCACAAAACATTAAAAAGTATGTATTAGCAATGATTTCTATTCCTCTTATTTCCATGTTATGCTTATTTGTTAGCATAAATAGGGTATAAATATGAAATAATTACATATTATTTTATATACCTGAAATTGTAGTTCTTGAAGTCCAAAAGTATAATTTAAGTCAATTGCTTACAATAATTCCCATAATATAGGCCACACTTAATGTGTGTGAAATAGCATACAAATAGTCAGGTATAGGGCCATTTATTACATTAATTCAGATTTCATGAAACATTTTGTGTTCAATATTTAATTTCACTAAACATAAAATACGTGGCATTGGGGCCTTAAAGTGTACTCCAAGACAAAGCTTTTTTTTCTGGTTTTGGATAGAGTGGGGAAGGATTAGAAGCCCTTCCTGGCTTTTGTCTGCTACCTGGGACTCAATGAGAGAGATTTACTCTTACTTCCTGTTCTGCTAACAATGTTTACTAGACAGGAATTAATTGAAAACATAAAGCAGGGATAGGTAAAAGTAACAGGGGTCCCAGCTTTCCAAAACTCTAATAAAGAAAACCATTTTCAATTTTATCTATAATAAAGAAAAAAATGTAGTCTGGGCATACACCTTAAACTTTTTTTATTTATTTGCATTCATTTTATATACAGAAAATATTTATATATTATATTGCCAAAAGTATTGGGACACCTGCCTTTATACGAACTTTAATGGCATCCCAGTCTTAGTCAGTAGGGTTCAATATTGAGTTGGCCCACCCTTTGCAGCTATAACGGCTTCAACTCTTCTGGGAAGGCTGTCCACAAGGTTTAGGAGTGTGTCTATGGTAAAGTTTTACCATTCTTCCAGAAGTGCATTTGTGAGGTCAGGCATTGATGTTGAATGCAAATACCTGGCTCACAGTCTCTGTTCTAATTCATCCCAAAGGTGTTCTATTGGGTTAGGGTCAGGACTCAGGAATGTGCAGGCCAGTCAAGTTCCTATATTCTCATTTTATTTATTTATTTTTATATTTTTATATCAGATCTGCATATACATTGCAAATACAAAAGTTACAATACCCTATTAAATTAACTGAAATACAGATGATTTATCTCTATCTTTGGCCCCTCAACTTTTTTTTCCAGAAACCTACCACCAAAAGGCCCAAAAAATATCTGTTTGACATACATTATAATTTTAGCCAATTTCAGTAGTAAATGTATTTGTTATCATCTTCATATCTGCTAGTAACTGTATAGCATTTATGGGTGTCTTCTAATAAACCAAACAAAATAACTAACAATTTATAAACACCCAAATGAAAAGAATTGTATAACATCAATTTTCCAAATAGCTGTACATATCCATACATTCAATTCAGAGGAAAAAGTAACATTTGTGGAACGGCGCTTTAAAATTGAGATTTGTTGTGATAGAAACATAAAAGAACTACGTTTGAATTTTTCATTTAGCACAAATATGCACATTATGCGCTTTTTAAAATCAGAATAGTTTTGTTCTTCAGATAATATAGAAAAATGTATTCATTTATTTGTGGTTTTTAAAATTTTCTATAAGCATAGTTTCCTTCTGTAGGTGATATAAAAAATATAGTTAATTTTATCTACCTTTTTAAAATTTCATAACATTACATTTGTTTTGTTTTGCAGTTGGTAAAATCAAATATAAATTTTATGTGGTTTGTACTTTTGCTTAGAACAAAATCAGGTTGTTAATAAAAGGTCTCTGCATAACTAACAGGTCTATGCAAAACATTAAAAAAGGTCTGGTTTATCCCCAACAAAAGAATATCAAGCTAATTACATATCAAATACAATATTTTTATACCTAGACTATAGAGGAGAGGTGGGCGTGAGTCTGTAAAGGATCAAAGTGCACTGTTTACACTCATACCTCATGGGCAGATCAAAGCGCCCTGTTTACACTCATACCTCATGTGCAGATCAAAGAACACTGTTTACACTCATACCTCATGGGCAGATCAAAAGCAGATGCCACTCTGTTCCCCAATACACATCATGGACAATATAAGTTATTTTGGGTAGTCTGGTACTTTATTTTCACCAAGAGAAGCTGGGGTGATCAGACATGGACCCAGAACTTGATCACATAATCTGCACTGTCCTATCCCTTGAGGAAGACTACCCAACAATGTCTCCTCCCCTGAGGAATCTGAATTATCCATCTAGCCCCAATGGAGAGCTGCCAAACCTTCTCTCCATCATGAACATTTCAGGGCCACATAAGGTCTCAAATGTTTTATTGCAGACTCTGCTAGAACTCTATTCCTATCTGGGTTACCAACAAGAAGAAGGCAACAGCAAAAGCATCAACCCAGGCTTCAGTGAACAAATATCTAAAATTACACCAAGCATGAACGGCCAAGAAAATCTTAGTCACAATCAAAACCAGAAAGTATTAAAAAGTAAGCATTCACAAATTTTCTTATTCCTCTTATTTCCACGTTATTCTTATTTGTTAGCATAAATATGACACAATGATGTATTATTTTTTATTCCTGAAATTGTAGTTCTTGAAGTCCAAAGGTATAATTTATCTCAATTATGTCAACTCTAATGAAGAAAAACATTTCCATTTTTGTCTAAAATCAAGGAACATTTTTTAGTCCAGGCATACACTTTAAGCTTTTTTTTTTTTTTAATTATTTGCTTTAATTTTATATATATATATATATATATATATATATATATATATATATATATATATATATATATATATATATATTCTCATTTTATTTGTTTATTTATTTATTTTTATATCAGATCAGCATATGCAAGGCAAGTACAAAAGTTACAACACCCTATTAAACAAGCTGAAATATAAGTGATTTATCTCTATATTTGGCCCCTTAACCTTTAAAATTACTTTTTCCTCAGGATCCTACCACCCAAAGACCCAAAAAACTTCACTATCAAAATCAAAAAATCTGGTGTATCGCTTACCCTTTACATTTTTGTTTATTTTACTATTTTGCTGCATCTGCTAGTGTTGAAGGTATCTGTTTGCTGACTTTTCTGTTTCTAATGTTACCTTGTAGAACATAGTTTTTTTTGTGAATAGTTTTAGTTACATTTTATTTTCTCACTAGGAAAGATGTGCGAACTGGAGACAGATGATACCAACAATTCCACAGAAACTATTCACAATGCCAGGACAAGCCTGTGGAATGCAAAGTCTAGAAAAAAGACAATTTACAACAGTGAACAGACCGCCTTCCTCCAGAATGAGTTTGAGCTCAATCCATACCCAGACTTCGTGACTCGATGCCATATTTCAAATATTACTGGAATTCCGGAACCAAGAATACAGGTAATATATTTTCTTAACATCACAGTTTGTTTACACACACTGACCCTGATTTATTTTATTCAAGGTACTTATATAGCACCGTCAATTTATGCAACGCTTTACGTATACATTGTACATTCACATCAGTCCCTGCCCTCAAGGAGTTTACAACCTAAGGTCCCTAACTCACATTCATACATACTAGGGCCAATTTAGACAGGATCCAATTAACCTACCAGCATGTCTTTAGAGTGCGGGAGGAAACCGGAGTACCCACGCAAGCACAGGACAGTGTTTTGTAAAATTGCAATAAACTGTGTTCTTTTAATACATAGCAGATATATTATTTAAAGTGTGTGTCCATCATTAACACCCATTTTTTTTCCTTTTTTAGTTTTGATTAGAGTGGGGGAGGATAGGTTTTATGCTATCTGGGACTCCGTTGGAGAGAAAAAACTGAACTGGGTTCTAGCCCTCCCTTATCTCACTAAAGTATTTTTATTTCTGTCTTTGATGCTGACTTCCGTATGGTGCAACCATTGTCACTGAGACAGGAAGTAAAGGGGAGATCTCGCTAAAGCTGGCCATACACTACTAGAATTTAATTAGAAATGTTTCACTTTAAGAGCTGTGTTTGATTTTCTAATCATTAGTGGGGTCAAACCAATGTTTGTTTTTTACTTGATGGTGACGAGGAAGGTCGACAGAGCAGGATGGAACATTTTTCTCTAACTAATTAATTTCTAACAACGTATATGGTTTTCGTTTGGTGAAGGCTGTGCATTCCAAAATCAAATGTTAAAAACAAGTGACATTTTTAAGTACTTTTGAACAACATTCATTAAGTTGTCAAATGTACTGAGAATTTTAATACATATTTTCAAAAATTTGCGTGAACGTGAAGTGTATGGCCAGCTTAACAGAACCCCAGATGACAAAGGATGTAATCCTTCCCCACTCTCTCCTAAAATGAAAAAAAAAGTTTTTGCTGGACCTTCACTTTTAACTTTACACTGCCCCTACTACACTACTAAAAAAAAAATATTCAACCTGAAAGCAAAAAATTATATCTATTTCTGCTCTGTTTCCTATTACATTTAATAATTAACAGCTCTGTTCTTTTTTCAGGTTTGGTTTCAGAACAGAAGAGCGAGACATCTTTCCAAACCCAATAAATTTCCAGAGCCAAGATCTTCAGGGCCTGAAGGGAAATCCAACAGTTTGAAGTATAACCAAACTCTAGGGAGGGGCTTTGGAACAATTGACCACCTGAAGGACATGCAGTGGTCCTTTAATTTTTCTTCAAAACAATCTTGAAAATAAATGACACCAAATATGAAATCTATGGTTGTGATTTGGCTAAAGAAATTGTACGTGAGTCCACATCTAGAAGAATTTCAATGGCAAGAGTGTTAAGGATGAAAAAACTTGATGGCCATATAGTCAACAGTGCTTCAAAGAAATCTGTACTCAGCAGGAAGCTGATTATTAGCATACTCATTTTTACATAGTTATGTAGCTTTAAAGAAGAAGCAAACCCTGAGAGGTTTTACTTTCTCTTTTGTTCCCTACAAACCCTGCAAAGTGCAAGCATAATGGGCTAGTATGCATCGCTTACTAGCCCATTATATTGGCACTTACCTGCAAAGGAACCCACGCTGTCCCTGCTGCAGGAAGCATTGATCTTCGCCCCTCTTCCTTCCAGGGCCATGGACTCCAGCTCTGTTACTGGCCAGAGTTGTGTGACGCAGGAGCCAGCGGTCATGGCACGGGGACTATAGAAACGATTGTGCCCTTTCTTCAGTGTGCATGCGCCGATGATGTTGACGCAAGTGTATATGGCAAATATATTCAAAACCATACAGGTTTAGAAGATATTTCCAGAACCTACAGGTATTATAGGCTTACCTGTATGTAAAAGTGGTGTGTAAGAGTTTACAAGCACTTTAAATTATATTGTATTTACTTGTTATGTGCACTTAGTTCAAAATTAAATACACCACATTTTAATTGCATTTGTTTTTTTTTTACTTTTTTAAACATTTATAAATATTCCAAAGAACATTTGTGGAACGGTGCTTTTAAATTCAGACTTGTTGTGGAAAAAAAAAAAAAACATAGAAGAGCTATGTTTGTCCTAAGAATGTTTTATTTTTAATTTAGCACATATATGCACATTATGTGATTTTTTAAAATCAGAATGGTTTTGTTCTTCAGATGATATAGAAAAATAAGTTTCATTTATTTGTGTTTTTTAATAATTTTTGTATCAGCATATTTGCTTTCTGCAGATGATATAAAAATATAGTTCATTTTATGTACCTTTTTGGTTCTGCAGATGATAAAAAATACATAATAAATGTATGTGCCTTTTTAAAATTTGCTGTTAAAATAGTTTTGTTCTGTATCTGATAAGAAATAATAAAGTTATCAAACCACTCTGTTTCTTGTATTTATTTCAAATAATGCTTATTTCTATGATTGCACCATATTTATATTTGTATTTAATTTAAATAGATAAGTATTAAAGTAAGGTATGACATTTGTTAGAAATCCTTTTAGAGAATTTTGCATTGAACTAGACAATAGAGGCCAATATTTTTTAATCAAAGTATGGTTACATTCATTAACTAAGCTTAAGTATATTGATGTTTTATTAAATTTACCATAGCTACTTATATTATAAATCATTTTTTATCCATAAGGTAATGTACTTTTACTTACTTCAAATTCAGGTTGTTAATAAAAGGTGTATGCAAAACATAAATTAAGGTCTTTTTAACCCCCAACAAGTGAATATCAAGCTATTTACATATCAAATACAATATTTTATCCCTTGAATATAAAGGAGAGGTGGGCGTGAAAGTCTGTAAAGGATCAAAGCACACTGTTTATACTCATACCTCATGGGCAGATCAAAAGCAGATGCCACTCTGTTCCCCATCCACATGGTCCATCTTGGACAATATAAGTTAGTTTGGGTAGTCTGGTACTTTATTTCCACCAAGAGAAGCTGGGGTGATCAGACATGGACCCAGAACTTGATCACATAATCTGCACTGTCCTATCTCTTGAGGAAGACTACCCAACAATGTCTCCTCCCCTGAGGAATCTGAATTATCCATCTAGCCCCAATGGAGAGCTGCCGAACCTTCTCTCCATCATGAACATTTCAGGGCCACATAAGGTCTCAAATATTTTTGTGCAGACTCTGCTAGAACTCTATTCCTATCTGGGTTACCAACAAGAAGAAGGTAACGGCAAAATAATCAACCCAAGTTTCAGTGAACAAACATCTAAAATTCCACCAACCATGAATGGGCAAGAAGATTTCAGTAACAATCAAAACCACAAAACATTAAAAAGTATGTATTAGCAATGTTTTCTATTCCTCTTATTTCCATGTTATGCTTATTTGTTAGCATAAATAGGGTATAAATATGAAATAATGATGTATTATTTTATATACCTGAAATTGTAGTTCTTGAAGTCCAAAAGTATAATTTAAGTCAATTGCTTACAATAATTCCCATAATATAGGCCACACTTAATGTGTGTGAAACAGCATACAAATAGTCAGGTATAGGGCCATTTAGTACAGTAATTCAGATTTCATGAAACATTTTGTGTTCAATATTTAATTTCACTAAACATAAAATACGTGGCATTGGGGCCTTAAAGTGTATTCCAAGACAAAGCTTTTTTTTTCTGGTTTTGGATAGAGTGGGGAAGGATTAGAAGCCCTTCCTGGCTTTTGTCTGCTACCTGGGACTCAATGAGAGAGATTTACTCTTACTTCCCGTTCTGCTAACAATGTTTACTAGACAGGAATTAATTGAAAACATAAAGCAGGGATAGGTAAAAATAACAGGGGTCCCAGCTTTCCAAAACTCTAATAAAGAAAACCATTTTCAATTTTATCTAAAATAAAGAAAAAAAATGTAGTCTGGGCATACACTTTAAACTTTTTTTTAATTATTTGCATTCATTTTATATACAGAAAATATTTATATATTATATTGCCAAAAGTATTGGGACACCTGCCTTTGCACACACATGAACTTTAATGGCATCCCAGTCTTAGTTCGTAGGGTTCAATATTGAGTTGGCCCACCCTTTGCAGCTATAACGGCTTCAACTCTTCTGGGAAGGCTGTCCACAAGGTTTAGGAGTGTGTCTATGGAAAAGTTTTACCATTCTTCCAGAAGTGCATTTGTGAGGTCAGGCACTGATGTTGAATGCAAAGGCCTGGCTCACAGTCTCCGTTCTAATTCATCCCAAAGGTGTTCTATTGGGTTGGGGTCAGGACAGGAATTTGCAGGCCAGTCAAGTTCCTATATTCTCATTTTATTTATTTATTTTTATATTTTTATATCAGATATGCATATACATTGCGAATACAAAAGTTACAATACCCTATTAAATTAACTGAAATACGGATGATTTATCTCTATGTTTTGCCCCTCAACTTTTTTTTCCAGAAACCTACCACCAAAAGGCCCAAAATATATCTGTTTGACATACATTATAATTTTTGCCAATTTCAGTAGTAAATGTATTTGTTATCATCTTCATATCTGCTAGTAACTGTATAGCATTTACGGGTGTCTTCTAATAAACCAAACAAAATAACTAACAATTTATAAACACCCAAATGAAAAGAATTGTATAACATAAATTTTCCAAATAGCTGTACATATCCATACATTCAATTCAAAGAAAAAAGGAAAAAGTAACATTTGTGGAAAGGCGCTTTAAAATTCTGATTTTTTGTGATAGAAACATAAAAGAACTACGTTTGTCTCGAGCATGTTTGAATTTTTAATTTAGCACAAATATGCACATTATGCGCTTTTTAAAATCAGAATAGTTTTGTTCTTCAGATAATATAGAAAATTTATTCATTTATTTGTGGTTTTTAAAATTTTCTATCAGCATAGTTTCCTTCTGTAGGTGATATAAAAAATATAGTTAATTTTAGGTACCTTTTTAAAAATTCATAACATTACATTTGTTTTGTTTTGCAGTTGGTAAAATCAAATATAAATTTTATGTGGTTTGTACTTTTGCTTAGAACAAAATCAGGTTGTTAATAAAAGGTCTCTGCATAATTAACAGGTCTATGCAAAACATTAAAAAGGTCTGGTTTATCCCCAACAAAAGAATATCAAGCTAATTACATATCAAATACAATATTTTTATACCTAGACTATAGAGGAGAGGTGGGCGTGAGTCTGTAAAAGATCAAAGTGCACTGTTTACACTCATACCTCATGGGCAGATCGAATCGCACTGTTTACACTCATACCTCATTGGCAGATCAAAGCGCACTGTTTACACTCATACCTCATGGGCAGATCAAAGCGCACTGTTTACACTCATACCTCATGTGCAGATCAAAGCACACTGTTTGCACTCATACCTCATGGGCAGATCAAAAGCAGATGCCACTCTGTTCCCCAATACACATCATGGACGATATAAGTTAATTTGGGTAGTCTGGTACTTTATTTCCACCAAGAGAAGCTGGGGTGATCAGACATGGACCCAGAACTTGATCACATAATCTGCACTGTCCTATCCCTTGAGGAAGACTACCCAACAATGTCTCCTCCCCTGAGGAATCTGAATTATCCATCTAGCCCCAATGGAGAACTTCCAAACCTTCTCTCCATCATGAACATTTCTGGGCCACATAAGGTCTCAAATGTTTTAGTGCAGACTCTGCTAGAACTCTATTCCTATCTGGGTTACCAACAAGAAGAAGACAACGGCAAAAGCATCAACCCAGGCTTCAGTGAACAAATATCTAAAATTACACCAAACATAAACGGCCAAGAAAATCTTAGTCACAATCAAAACCAGAAAGTATTAAAAAGTAAGCATTCACAAATTTTCTTATTCCTCTTTCTTGCCATGTTATTCTTATTTGTTAGCATAAATATGACACAATGACATATTATTTTACATTCCTGAAATTGTAGTTCTTGAAGTCCATAGGTGTAATTTATCTCAATTATGTCAACTCTAATGAAGAAAACCATTTTCATTTTTGTCTAAAATGAAGAAACATTTTTTAGTCCAGGCATACACTTTAAGCTTTTTTTTTTTTAATTATTTTGCTTTATTTTTATATATATATATATATATATATATATATATATATATATATATATATATATATATATATATACATAAATTTTATATTTATTTATTTTTATATCAGATCAGCATATGCAAGGCAAGTACAAAAGGTACAACACCCTATTAAACAAACTGAAATATAAGTGATTTATCTCTATATTTGGCCCCTTAACCTTTAAAATTAATTTTTTCCCAGGATCCTACCACCAAAAGGCCCAAAAAACTTCACTATCAAAATCAAAAAATCCGGTGTATCACTTACCCTTAACATTTTTGTTTCTTTTACTATTTTGCTGCATCTGCTAGTGTTTGCTGACTTTTCTGTTTCTAATGTTACCTTGTAGAACATAGTTTTTTTTGTGAATAGTTTTAGTTACATTTTATTTTCTCACTAGGAAAGATGGGCGAACTGGAGACAGATGATACCAACAATTCCACAGAAACTATTCACAATGCCAGGACAAGCCTGTGGAATGCAAAGTCTAGAAAAAAGACAATTTACAACAGTGAACAGACCGCCTTCCTCCAGAATGAGTTTGATCTCAATCCATACCCAGACTTCGTGACTCGATGCCATATTTCAAATATTACTGGAATTCCGGAACCAAGAATACAGGTAATATATTTTCTTAACATCTCAGTTTGTTTACACACACTGACCCTGATTTATTTTATTTAAGGTACTTATATAGCACTGTCAATTTATGCAACGCTTTATATATACATTGTACATTCACATCAGTCCCTGCCCTCAAGGAGCTTACAATCTAAGGTCCCTAACTCACATTCATACATACTAGGGCCAATTTAGATGGGGTCCAATTAACCTACCAGCATGTCTTTAGAGTGCGGGAGGAAACCGGAGTACCCACGCAAGCACAGGGAGAACATGCAAACTCCAGGCAGATGGGGTCGTATTTGGGTTTGAACCAGCAACTCTTTTTGCTGCTAGGTGAAAGTGCTAACCATTACACCACTTTGATTTACTAAAGGAATTGAGCATTCATTTTCACGTTGCAAGGAAATTCTCATTTAGCTTACTGAATGTCATGAAAATTTACTTTGCAAACAATACCTAATCATATGTAAAAAAAAATTTTTTTGCTTTCACATACTGTAGTTGGGTTATTGAAGTGAGCACAGCTTCCCCACATTCACTAAGTTAAGCGAAACTTCCCTTGCAACGAAAAATTCTTAGTTCCTATAGTAAATCAGAGTCATGGATTTAAAAGATATTTATATGTACAGTGTTTTGTAAAATTGCAGTAAAATGTGTTCTTTTAATACACAGCAGATATATTATTTAACGTGTGTGTCCATTATTAACACCCATTTTTTCATGGGAGGAATAGTGGGAGAGGATAGGTTTTTCTGGGACTCCATTGGAAAGAAAAAACTGAACTGGGTTCTAGCCTTCCCTTACCCCACTAAAAGTATTTTTATTTCTGTCTTTAATGCTGTTAGAGATTTTCCTTGACTTCCGTATGGTGAAACCATTGTCACTGAGACAGGTAGTAATTTTTCACTTTAAGACCTGTGTTTGATTTTCTAATAATTAGTGGGGTCAAACCAATGTTTTTTTTTTGACTTAGGTGACTTAGGTGATGAGGAAGATCGACAGAGCAGGATGGAACATTTTTCTCTAACTAATTAATTTCTAACAACGTATATGTTTTTTTTGTCGCATTCTAAAATCAAAAATCAATTGTTAAAAGCAAATGACATTTTTAAGTACTTTTTAACAACATTGATCAAGTTGTCAAATGTACTGAGAATTTTCATACATATTTTTGAATGTTTGCATGAATGTGAAGTGTATGGCCAGCTTAACAGAACCCCCGGATAACAAAGGATGTAATCCTTCTCCACTCTCTCCTAAAATTAAAAAAAAAGTTTTGGCTGGACATTCACTTCATCTTTACACTGCCGTATTAAAAAAAACATTCAACCTGAAAGCAAAAAATGATATCTATTTCTGCTCTGTTTCCTATTACATTTAATAATTAACATCTCACAACCTCTGTTCTTTTTTCAGGTTTGGTTTCAGAACAGAAGAGCGAGACATCTTTGCAAAGGGAAATCCAACAGTTTGAAGTATAACCAAACCCTAGTGAGGGGCTTTGGAACAATGAACCACCTGAAGGACATGCAGTGGACCTTTAATTCTTCTTCAAAACAATCTTGAAAATATATTACACCAAATATGAAATCTATGGTTGTGATTTGGCTAAAGAAATTGTACGTGAGTCCACATCTAGAAGAATTCCAATGGCAAGAGTGTTAAGGATGAAACAACTTGATGGACATATAGTCAACAGTGCTTCAAAGAAATCTGTACTCAACAGGGTGCTGATTATTAGCATACTCATTTTTACATAGTTATGTAGCTTTAAAGAGGAAGTCAACCCTGCAAAGTAAAAGCATAATATGGGCTAGTATGCATCGCATACTAGCCCATTATGTGGCACTTACCGGCAAAGGAAGCCTGCACTGTCCCCGCTGCAGCAAGCATCCATCTTCGCCCCTCCTTCTTCCGAGGCCGTGGACTCCGGCTCTGTTACTGGCCGGAGTCGTGTGACGCAGCACGGTCACGGCATGGGCATTATAGAAACGCCACGATCGTGCCCCTTCTTCAGTGCGAATGCACCAATGATGTTGACGGAAGCGTATATGGCAAATATCTTGTAAACCGTACAGGTTTAGAAGATATTTCCAGTACCTACAGGTATTATAGGCTTACCTGTATGTAAAAGTGGTGTGTAAGAGTTTACAACCACTTTAAATTATATTGTATTTACTTGTTATGTGCACTTAATTCAAAATTAAATACACCCCATTTTAATTGCATTTGTTTTTTTTTTTACTTTTTTAAACATTTATGAATATTCCAAAGAACATTTGTGGAAAGGTGCTTTAAAATTCAGACATGTTGTGATAAAAAAAAAACATAGAAGATCTATGTTTGTCCCAAGCATGTTTGATTTTTAATTTAGCACATATATGCACATTATGTGATTTTTAAAAATCGGAATAGTTTTGTTCTTCAGATGATATAGAAAAATAAGTTTCATTTATTTGTGGTTTTTAATAATTTTTGTTTTCTGCAGGTGATATAAAAATATAGTTAATTTTATGTACCTTTTTGGTTCTGCAGATGATAAAAAATACATAATAAATGTATGTGCCTTTTTTTTAAATTTGCTGTTAAAATAGTTTTGTTCTGTATGTGATAAGAAATAATAAAGAAATAAATAAACATTAACTAAGCTTAAGTATATTGATGTTTTATTAAATTTACCATAGCTACTTATATTATAAATCATTTTTCATCCATAAGGTAATGTACTTTTATTTAAAATAATGGGCTTATCTCCTATCTCTTGAGGAAGACTACCCAACAATGTCTCCTCCCCTGAGGAATCTGAATTATCCATCTAGCCCCAATGGAGAGCTGCCGAACCTTCTCTCCATCATGAACATTTCAGGCCACATAAGGTCTCAAATATTTTTGTGCAGACTCTGCTAGAACTCTCTTCTTATCTGGGTTACCAACAAGAAGAAGGTAACGGCAAAAGAATCAACCCAAGTTTCAGTGAACAAACATCTAAAATTCCACCAACCATGAATGGGCAAGAAGATTTCAGTAACAATTTGTTAATTTATTAAAATAATGAAAAATTTTTCCTATGATTGCACCATATTTATATTTGTATTTAATTTAAATAGATAAGTATTAAAGTAAGGTTTGACATTTGTTAGAAAACCTTTTAGAGAATTTTGCATTGAACTAGACAATCAAGGCCAATATTTTATAATCAAAGCATGGTTACATTCATTAACTAAGCTTAAGTATATTGATGTTATATTACATTTACCATAGTTACTTATATTTAGTGGGAATGCTTCTGCAGTCCCACTATTGTTATTCGTTTTTATTTATTAATAAAATAAAATTAAATAATTTTTTAATTTGAATTCTATTATTATTATTCCGTACGTTTTTTGGCTCTGCGTAACTTCTGCATACTTCCAGCTATTAAAGCCATTCAACTTTTAGAATGTTCAGCTCTTTCAGCTAATGATGGGACTTCAACTTGTTTTCTACTATTTATAGTTTTTAAAATATTAAGCTTTTTAACACTTTTTTTAACATTGAAGTGAATGAGAGCATGCTTCAAATCCTTAAAATCTTCTTCAGCTCCTTTATACTTTCATCTACAGATGCCAAACAAACTTTAAAATGTTCAAAAAAAATTCAGCTATCTGGCTATATCTTTTCAGTTTTTGTGAAAAAGCTGTTTAAGTTTAGTGATCATTTCAGAAAATGTTATCGATTAAACAGAGTGTGTATTGGGCTGCTTAGAGTGGACGATGTCATAGCTAGAGCACAGAGCCTTGAAATATACTTCTCTCACGCCCACAAGATCTACTTGTCATACACAATTTATACATCAAAACGTAGGTATTTTTGTGTTTTGTGATACGCCTTTTACTTTTGGCTGGTTGAGCTTCCAAATTACAAGAGTTCTACACTTTCTTCCATTGACTGTCCTGTATAAAATTCTTCAAATTTCCCAGCGAAACGCACAGCCAACTTCTTTTTTAAAGCGGAGGGTCACCCTTAAAAAAAATAGCATTAATATTCTTTAAAAAAATAAAACATTTGAAAAAAATTTTTTTTTAACTTACCAGAAACTCTTGTTGCTAGGCAGTCTTCCTAATCTTTCTTCTGGGACATGTGTGTGTCCCAGAACACAACGGGGCCATTCACAAGGCGCTGCGTGACTCGTGCATGCACTGTAGGAAATGGGCAGTGAAGCCACAAGGCTCCACTGCCTGTTTCCCTTCGTTAAGATGGACGGATCGGCCTCAGGGGGGCCGACATCGCGACATCGCGGGCTCGCTGGACAGGTAAGTGTCCTTATTAAAAGTCAGCAGCTACAGTGTTTGTAGCTGCTGACTTTTTAAAAAAAACACATCGCGGCCGGAAACACCCCTTTAAATCGCTGACATGCCCACATTTTTAAGTTTATCAACATAAATTTATACTATATATATACTGATACGTTCACAAAGGCTGTGTGTCTCTAACGGTGAAGTCGCTGTTTTGATAGCATGTACTGTTGTGGATTTATTAAGGCTTGTTTGAAGGGTTCTCTCACACTGTCTCACTCAGGCAGCTAGGAGATGTTTTTTTTACAGTGTGTTCAGGGGACAGGCAGCTAGGTTCTCTCACACTGTCTCTCACTCATTAGGTGTGGGGATTAATGATCAAAAAGCTTTTCAAAAAAACCTTTAAATATTCCACATCTTTCATACATTAGTGGTGTTAAACTTTTTTAATAAAATTCATGTTTATTTTAAAACCATTCCTACTTTTGCAACTACACTTTTTCTTATGGATTTAAGCTATTCATTCAGTTAGCATTCCCACGCATTTTCTCCAGGAAATGCATTTTCTAGTATAAATAATTTTTCATCCATAAGGTAATGTACTTTTACTTAGTTCAAATTCAGGTTGTTAATTAAAGGTCTCTGCCTAACTAACAGGTGTATGCAAAACATAAATTAAGGTCTGGTTAACCCCCAACAAGTGAATATCAAGCTATTTACATTTCAAATACAATATTTTATCCCTTGAATATAAAGGAAAGGTGGGCATCTGTAAAGGATCAAAGCGCACTGTTTATACTCATACCTCATGGGCAGATCAAAAGCAGATGCCACTCTGTTACCCATCCCCATGGTCCATCTTGGACAATATAAGTTCGTTTGTGTAGTTTGGTACTTTATTTCCACCAAGAGAAGCTGGGGTGATCAGACATGGACCCAGAACTTGATCACATAATCTGCACTGTCCTATCCCTTGAAGAAGATTACCCAATAATGTCTCCTCCCCTGAGGAATCTTAATTATCCATCTAGCCCCATTGGAAAGCTGCCAAACCTTCTTTCCACCATGAACATTTCAGGGCCACATAAGGTCTCTAATGTTTTAGAGCAGACTCTGCTAGAACTCTATTCCTATCTGGGTTACCAACAAGAAGAAGGTAATTACAAAAGCATCAACCCAAGTTTTAAGGAACAAATATCTAAAATTACCCCAAGCATGAACAGCCAAGAAGATCTTAGTAGCAATAAAAATCAAAAAGTATTAAAAAGTAAATATTAGCATTTTTTTCTGCCTCTCTATCCTCGTATTTCCATTATATTCTTATTTCTATGCTTAAATAGGGAATAAATATGACACAATAACATATTATTTTACATTTCTGAAATTATAGTTCTTAAAGTCCAAAAGCATAATTCATGTCAGTTGCTTGCCATAATTCCAATAATATAAGTCATAAATAATGTATCTTAAGTTTAGGACTTTAATTATAGTCGCTCAGATTTCATGAAACATTTTGTGTGTAGCATTTAATTTCACCAATAATGCCTAAATGTCATTGATGCCTTAAAGTGAATGTCAAGCCAAACCATGTTTTTTTTTCTAGTTGTGGATTGAGTGGGGAAGGATTAGAACCCCTTTTTGCTGCTATCTGGGGCTCAGTTAGAGAGATTTGTGCTCAATTCCTGCTCTGCTAAGAATGTTTTACTAGACAGGAAATCATGGAAAACAAAGCAGGAACAGGTAGAAATAACTAGTTTTACATAACTGTAATAAAGAAAACCATTTTAATTTTTGTCTAAAATAAAGAAAAAATTTTCGGCTGGGCAAACACTTTAAGCCTTTTTATTTTATTTATTTGCATTACTTTATTTTATATATATTCTCATTGTATTTATTTATGTGTTTGTTTTGTTTATTTTTATATCAGATCTGCATACACATCACATGTACAATGCCCTATTAAAAAAACTGGAATACGGGTGATTTACCTCTATATTTGGTCACCCAACCTAAAATTCTTTTTTTCCAGGATTCTACCACCAAAAGGACCACAAAAGTTCACTATTAAAATCTAAAAATCTGGTGTATGGCTTACCCTTAATATTTTTGTTTCTTTTACTATTTTGCTGCATCTGCTAGTGTTAAAGGTATCTGTTTGTTGATTTTTCTGTTTCAGGTATTACTTTGTAGAAAATTTATTTTTTTGTGGGTTGTTTTAATAACACTTTATTTTCTCACTAGGAAAGATGTGTGAACTGGAGACAGATGATACCAAAAATTCCACAGAAGTTATTCACAATGCTAGGACCAGCCTGTGCAATGCCAAGTTCATAAAAAAGACAATTTACAACAGAGAACAGACCACCTTCCTTCAGAATCAGTTCGATCTCAATCCATACCCAGACTTTGCAACTCAATGCCGCATTGCAGATATTACTGGAATTCCAGAACCAAGAATACAGGTAATATATTTCCTTAACATCTCAGATTGTCTACACACAACCTGAGATTTAAAAAAGGAATTGGGCATTAATTTTCACTTTGCAAGGATATTTTCATTTAGCTTAGTGAAAATCATAAATAATTTAATTTGCAGACAATACCTAATCATGTGCAAAAAAATATATATATATATATATAATTTTTGCTTGCATGCTTGCACATAGTTGAGTGATTGAAGTGAGCACAGCTTTCCCACATTCACTAAGCTAAGTGAAACTTCCCTTGGAACAAATTGAAATTTTGCAAAGTAAAAATGCTTGTTTCCTTTAGTAAACCAGTCACCAATTTGATATTTATATGTACAGTGTTTTTTAAATCTGCAGTAAAAGTTGTTATAATATACACTATATTTATTATTTAAAGTGTATGTCTTTTATTAACACCCATTTTTAGTTTTGATAAGCAGGATAGGTTTTACTGCTATCTGGGACTCTATGGAAGAGAAAAAAAAAAAAGCTGAACTGGGTTCTAGCCCTCCCCCGCTAAAAGTATTTTTATTTCTGCCTTTTTATTTCTGCCTTTGATGCTGTTGGAGATTTTCCTTGACTTCCTGTATGGTGGAACCATTGTCACTGGCACAAGAAATAAAGGTGAAATATCTCTAAAGCTGGCCATACACTAGTAGAATTTCATTTGACATTTTTCACTTTAAGAACTGTGTTTGATTTACTAATCATTAGTGGTCAAATCAATGATCGTTTTTGACTTTGAGCAGGATGGAAAAATGTTCTTGAACTAATATATTTCTAACAACGTATATGGTTTTCATTCGGTGAAGTCCATGTATTCCCAAATACAATGGTAAAAGCAAATAGAATTTTGAAGTACTTTTGAAGAACATTCATCAAGTTGTCAAACGTACTAAGAATTTTCAGACATATTTTCGTACAAATGTCCCCTTGAATGTAAAGTGTATGGCCAGTTTAATAGAACCCCAGATAACTGTAAAACCTAACAAAGGATGTGATCCTTCCCCACTCTCTCCTAAATTAAAAAAAGTTTTGGCTGGACCTTCACTTCAACTTATCACTGCCATACTAACAAAAAAAAATTCAACCTTAAAGCAAAAAAAATGATATTACTTTGTTTCTGCTGCTTTGTGTATTACATTTTATTAAATTAACATCTGACAACCTCTTTTTCTATTTCTTTTTTCAGGTTTGGTTTCAGAAACATCTTTGCAAACCCAGTAAATTTCCAGAGCAGAGATCTCCAGGGCTCGAAGGGGGATCCTATAATTTGAAGTATAACCAAACCCTAGTGAGGAGCTGTGGAACAGTGGGCAACCTGAAGAACATGCAGTGATCCTTTAATTCTTCTTCAAAATAATCTTGAAAATAAATTACACCAAATATGAAATCTATGGTTGTGATTTGGCTAAAGAAATTGTGAGAGTCCACATCTGGAAAAATTCAGTTAAGGATAAAAACTTGATAGACATATACTCCCTTTCTAACATTTCTTCAAAAAATCTATACTCAACAGAAGACTGATTATTAACATAAACATTTGTACATAGTTATGTAGTTTTAAATTATATTGTATTTACCTGTTATTTGCACTTAATTCAAAATTAAAGACCCCTTTTCATTGCATTTGTTTTTTTAAACACTGTAATAGTTAGCTGTTGTTTAATTTATGTATGTAATACATAGAAGGTATCTGCATAGTTTCACTTCATTTCATTTGATGGTACAACATCAAAGTCTTGGGGTGCAGAAATGAGGTGTGGAATGGGATGGCATGCTAGGAATGATTGGCACCCAAACATCAAAAAATGTCTGTGTATGTAGTTCAATACACAAAACTTGGCAGATGCCAGAATGCAAATGACATTCTCTAAAAGAAGAAAGGACTTCTGGGTAAGTGCTGTTTTGCATGACAAGTCTTTGGGGGAATTTCCACAGGCCTCTTGCCTGCTTCTCTGATTAATGCTCTCCTTGCCCGGCCTGTCAGCTTAGGTGGACGGACATGTCTTGGAAGGTTTGCAGTTGTGCCATACTCTTTCCATTAACCTACCTAACCCTTCTTTAAACTTCTCCACAACTTTATCCCTGACCTGTCTGCTGTGTTCCTTGGCCTTCATGATGCTGTTTGTTCAGAACAGATGTATATTTATACTGAGATTAATTTCCATGCAGGTGGACTCTATTTACTAATTAGGTGACTTCTGAAGGCAATTGGTTCCACCGGATTTTAGTTAGGGGTATTAGAGTAATGGGGGCTAAATACAAATGCATGCCACACGTTTCAGATATTTATTTACAAAACATTTTGAAAACCATTTATCATTTTTCTTCCACTTCACAATTATATGCCACTTTGTGTTGGTCTACCACATAAAATCCCAATAAAATACATTTAAGTTTTTGGTTGTAACATGACAAAACATGGAAAAATTCAAGGGGTATGAATACTTTTTCAAGGCGTTGTATATGCAGTATGAGCTCTATTAGCAATATAAACAAATCTTCGATAAGTTTGTAGGTAGTCCCTTACATTTGGACCTGTCCTGTTTATTATTTCATTAAGACAAAATGTCTAAGGTCAACCAGAACAGTAGTTAAAACACTGAGAAGCATGTATAGAAAATAATTTTGGTCTTGGACAGGTTTTGAAAAACCTCATAAAGATTTACCTTGTACATTGTCCAATACACAATAGTTGTCAGGTGTCAGGATACAAATAAACAAGAAAATAAGAGAGGAGTTTAAACACTGAGAAGTGTGTACAGAAAATTACTTTAGTTTACTTGGTCATAGAGAATGAGAGGTTTAGTCTTGAAAAACATCAAAAAGATTTTCCCTGTAGGCCATTTTGCAAGGCAATCCATTGAGTGAATTACCCACTTAGTGGGTGTTCAAAGAATTGTACAGCCTCAGAAGATGCGAACAGGCAAAAAATTAATTTGAGCATGCGAACACCGTTAAAGTCTATGGGACACGAACATGAAAGATCAAAAGTGCTAATTTTAAAGGCTTATATGCAAGTTATTGTCATAACAAGTGTTTGGGGGCCTGGGTCCTGCCCCAGGGGACATGTATCAATGCAAAAAAAAAAGTTTTAAAAACAGACGTTTGGGTCTGGTATGAATAGTAAGGGGAACCCCGAACCAAAATTTAAAAAATAAAAAAAATGGCGTGGGGTCCCCCTAAAAATCCATACCAGACCCTTATCCAAGCACGCAACCTGGCAGGCCGCAGGAAAGGAGGGGGGACGAGAGCGCCCCTCTCCTGAACCGTACCAGGCCATATGCCCTCAACATGGGGAGAGTGCTTTGGGGTAGCTGATGGGGACAAGGGCCTCATCCCCACAACCCGTGACCGGTGGTTGTAGGGGTATTCGGGCGGAGGGCTTATCGGAATCTGGATGCCCCATTTAACAATGGGACCCCAAGATCCCTTCACCCCCCCCTTTGTGAAATGGTAACGGGGTACAAATGTACCCCTACCATTTCACAAAAAAAGTGTGAAAATGGTAAAAATGACATGACACGGCTTGGGACAAGTCCTTTATTAAAAAATAAAACTGTCCCACAAAGTCTTCTTCTTCTTCTCTTGCTCCGCTGATGGACCAAAAAAGAAAAAAAACACGACTGACCTGCCTTCATGGGAGGCACCCACCGTAATGACTGTCCTCTCAGGTGACAGCTCTTTTTTAACTGAGGGCGGGGCCACACTGTGATGTTAGGTTGGTCATGTTTTTTTTTTCTTTTTCGGTCCGTCGGTGGAGCAAGAGAAGATGAAGTCTTTGTAGGACAGTTTTATTTTTTAATTTTTTAATAAAGGACTTGTCCCAATACGTGTCATGTAATTTTTACCATTTTCACACTTTTTTTGTGAAATGGTAGGGGCATTTGTACCTGTTACCATTTCACATAGGGGAGGCCGGCATCTGGGGGTCCCCTTGTTAAAGGGGGCTTCCAGATTCCGATAAGCACTGGTATGGATTTTGAGGGGGACCCCCACGTCATTTTTTTTATTTTGCGCAGGGTTCCCCTTAATATCCATACCAGATCTGAAGGGCCTGGTATGGAATTTGGGGGGACCCCCACGCAATTTTTTTTTTTTAATTTTGGTTCGGGGTTCCCCTTAATATTCATACCAGACCCAAAGGGCCTGGTAATGGACTGTGGGGGAATCCCATGCCATTTTTTTCAATGACTTTTATTTGTATTGCCGAGACCCGACAATTCATTATAGCCGCGAGTAGTTTTAAATGACTTTTTTTCCTTTAGAAATGTAATTTTGCTTTTGGACTGTTCTGAACACGGGAAACATGGGCCACTTTACAGGCATACTATAGACACCCCCGCCAGGTACGAAATTTAAAGGAATATTTCACTTTTATTGTTTCACTTTAAGAATTGTTAAAATCACTGCTCCCGAAAAAATGTCCATTTTTAAACCCAGGTCCCCAAACACTTTTTATGACAATACCATGCATATTAACCTTTAAAATTAGCACTTTTGATTTCTCCCATAGACTTTTAAAGGCTGTTCCCCGGCTTTCGAATTTGCTGCGAACACCCCAAATTGTTCGCTATTTCGGCGAATGGACGAACAGCCAATGTTAGAGTCGAACTCATGTTCTGTTAAGATTTACTTAAAGTCTGAAAATAATTGTTTATTTTTTATGTAGATGAAGTGACATTGTAAACCCACAAACTCTAAAACTTGTAGGTAGGTCTCATTTTGCATCTGATTTTACCTTAGTCTCTTATGGTTAGACCTGTGCAAAACTGACCTACTTATTCTTTAATTCCGACAAGATGTCTAGAGTCAACCACAACGGTCACGTAAACACTGAGAAGCACGTATATAAAAGTTTAGATCACTTGGTTAGAGACCGCAAGATGTTCAGGCTTGAAGGGACAAGCCAAACTAGCACATACTGTATACAGTCTGATCTGAATATTTTCTAAATAAAAATAATAGAATAATGGATTTCTCCTGAGAGACATTCCATTGTTCTCTCTTTTAGTCCCTGGTGTGTATACAGGTAGAGTGAAGAGTAGAGCACAAAGATGACTATTCAACAGATCATAGATTCTATTGTTTAACAGCCTTTCACTAGAAAATGACAATTTTTTTCTGTCTGGTCCCCTTAATCCTTTTTAGTTATTGAACCTAACTTTTAGTGCAAGTGATTATCTAAAAGTGGCAACGTTACCATTAAAAGGGATAAAGGGTATGGGTGAGGTTCAGGTTTGCCACCAACTTGGATTTGGGATGGATCCCCTCGTTTCATAACTTAGCCGAATTCAAATTTTTTTTCCAAAAACGTCATGCCTTAAAGTGCCCCAAAGGGCCTGGTAATGGACTGTGGGGGAATCCCATGCCATTTTTTTCAATGACTTTTATCTGTATTGCCGAGACACGACAATTCATTATAGCCGCGAGTAGTTTTAAATTACTTTTTTTCCTTTAGAAATTTAATTTTGCTTTTGGACTGTTCTAAACACGGGAAACATGGGCCACTTTACAGGCATACAGGTACGAAATTTAAAGGAATATTTCACTTTTATTGTTTCACTTTAAGAATTGTTAAAATCACTGCTCCCGAAAAAATGTCAGTTTTTAAACCCAGGTCCCCAAACACTTTTTATGACAATATCATGCATATTAACCTTTAAAATTAGCACTTTTGATTTCTCCCATAGACTTTTAAAGGCTGTTCCCCGGCTTTCGAATTTGCTGCGAACACCCCAAATTGTTCCCTATTTCGGCGAATGGACGAACAGCCAATGTTAGAGTCGAACTCATGTTCTGTTAAGATTTACTTAAAGTCTGAAAATAATTGTTTATTTTTTATTGTTCCCTATTTCGGCGAATGGACGAACAGCCAATGTTAGAGTCGAACTCATGTTCTGTTAAGATTTACTTAAAGTCTGAAAATAATTGTTTATTTTTTAGGGCCCATTGGGTCACTCTATTGCAGCTGGGAGGATGCAGGACAGGTTCAGTAGTGTTTGGAGGTTGTTCCGCCACCACGCCTCCCAAAACCTACTACTGCTACTGGTTTGACCCTCCTCTCTCCTCCACCCCCTCCTTTCTTCTCCTCCAGTGCTCTGCCTTGAACCAGCGGTGCTCGAAGGCGTACAAGGGGCTACGCAAGTACGCAGTCAAAAAGATGCCTTGCCATGCCAGTGCTTGCGCTGTGTGGGTTTGGGGACAGATCCACACTGGGCCAGAGGTTCTGGCAGTCTAGGCCGAGAGTGGTTGACTGCCCACGTCAGCTTAAGCCAGGAATGTCGTTTCTGACAATGTCACCACCTCCTCTCCGCCCTGCGACAGGGGAGCTCACCCATGTGCCCTGCATGGCTCACGTCCTCAACCTGGTGGTGCAGGCGGTTCTCCGGGCAGGTTCCCAGGCCTTACTGCCAAAAGTCTGTGTGCATTTCCGCCGATCTTATACTGAGCTTCAAAGGATTGCCCAAGAAGAACCGCCTAATATGTGACATGGGGGGGGGGGGGGAGGTGGAACTCCAACGTTGGCCAAGCTGAACTGCACAATGCAGCAGAGGGCCATCAATTGAAGTATTGGCGACTACGGCAACCAGGACCGGTCAGGGAGCTTGGTTTTTTTTCCCCACGTCATGAGCTGATCAGGGATGCTTGCACGACCTCTCACCATTTGAGAGGCCAAGAGATGGTGAGCATGACAAGTGCTGCGATCAGTGAACTGTCCCTCTTGTCCACCTGTGGAGCATACGCTGCGTGGGATATGGACAGGCACTTAGGCAAGATCAGAGCAGGAAAGGAGACTTTCCCTTGCCTCCAAGCCCCCTTTATCCGGACAGTGTCCTTCTGATCACACAAAGAGGGATGAGGGAGAGGAAGGTTTGTGTGTAGCATGGAGGTGGAGCCGGCCTGGCACTCAAGCTCAGCAGCAGCAGTCTTTTAGGGATGATGACAGCTCCCAACAAACAGTGGACTTGTACGGGGCTGGGAGAGGTGGCTGGCGATCATGTCAGCCCAGTGACCCATAAGACTCGGACCGAATGCCTCAGCTAACCACGCTGCATGGCCTCCCTGATGCAAAGCTGCGAAGGATCCTCGTGTTCTTCGGATCAAGGAGAGGGACCATTACGTCTGGCCACTCTCCTTGATCCGCGGTATGAAAGGGTCAGTTGCGGACCTTTCTTCGTCGCAAGGAGCAAGGATGAGACATCTCAGGGAGGCCTTGCTCCTGTGCAACGCGAGAGTTACAAACTCCTTTTCCTGGGCGAAGATTTGCTGAGGCTTCGGTCAGTAGCAGAAGGACGGGTGGGGAAGTGGACGTTCTGACCGATGCGTTCAGCAACAATTTTTTAGGGTCGCACCCCAAAGGTATGATCGGTTCCAGCAACCATCGCCAGCGTCTGATATACATGGTCAGGAATACCTTGGGATGGTAGATGAAGTGACATTGTAAACCCACAAACTCTAAAACTTGTAGGTAGGTCTCATTTTGCACCTGATTTTACCTTAGTCTCTTATGGTTAGACCTGTGCAAAACTGACCTACATATTCTTTAATTCCGACAAGATGTCTAGAGTCAACCACAATGGTCACGTAAACACTGAGAAGCACGTATAGAAAAGTTTAGATGACTTGGTTAGAGACCGCAAGATGTTCAGGCTTGAAGGGACAAGCCAAACTAGCACATACTGTATACAGTCTGATCTGAATATTTTCTAAATAAAAATAATAGAATAATGGATTTCTCCTGAGAGACATTCCATTGTTCTCTCTTTCAGTCCCTGGTGTGTATACAGGTAGAGTGAAGAGTAGAGCACAAAGATGACTATTCAACAGATCATAGATTCTATTGTTTAACAGCCTTTCACTAGAAAACGACAATTTTTTTCTGTCTGGACCCCTTAATCCTTTTTAGTTATTGAACCTCACTTTTAGTGCAAGTGATTATCTAAAAGTGGCAACATTACCATTAAAAGGGATAAAGGGTATGGGTGAGGTTCAGGTTTGCCACCAACTTGGATTTGGGGTGGATCCCCACGTTTCATAGCTTAGCCGAATTCTGAATTTTTTACCAAAAACGTCATGCCTTAAAGTGTTAGTAAACCCACAACAGTAAAATCAGTCTGTATATGCAGTAAAGCATGCTTGTTATACCTACTATGTAAACTAAAGGGTTAATCGTTTGCATTGTGTATAAAGGCTATTTGATCCTGTCTCTCTGATCCTCCTCTTTTTCCACTGGCTATTTAAAGAGCCAGTGGTGGACGAGCTGCACATGCTCAGTTTGGTGTGTATTGCTAGAGAGATTCTTTATTTTTTTGGGAGGGTGCATGTAATCAGCACAGGGCGAAATTAGCACTGTCCAGACATGTCCAGACAGAGGATCAGATGCTATGAGAATGCCATGCTAGAGCCCTGACAGGAAGGTGGCTATTAAATGGGAACAACTTTACCAAAGTTTGGTCAGTCCATTGCTAGTCTTGGTGTAATAGCACACAACTGAAGATTGCTGGTCTTGGCTTAAAGACACACAAGTGAAGATTGCTGGTCTTGGCTTAAAGACACACAAGTGAAGATTGCTGGTCTTGGCTTAAAGGCACACAACTGAAGATTACTGGTCTTGGCTTAAAGACACACAACTAAACATTGATGGTCTTGGCTTAATAATGGCACACAACTGAACATTGCTGGTCTTGGCTTAAAGACATACAACTGAACATTGCTGGGCTTGACTTAATGGCACACAGCTGGAGATTGCTGGTCTTGGCTTATTGGCACACAGCTCCCCTCCGCCTTCCAACCAAAAGGGCCAGGAAGTCCAGGAACCTGGAGGAGGCTACGGCTGCTTTTCTTTGCCATGCTACAGCGGCAATTAGCACGGCCCTTGATGGCCAGGAGGCGTTTGGATGTCTGACAGGCAATAAATTAAAACAGATGGAGGAGGACAGGTGTACTATATGTGAGGAAATAATTATCCAGGCCCTAAACAAGGGGACGAGGTGCGAACTCACCCGTCAAATACACCTCTGTGAGTTGGACCATGCTCATCCACCACCTCCACCAACACAGCCGCCCCACCCACCACAGCAGCATGGAAGGAAGTCTGGAAGGAAGTGTTGAGAGTGATGGCCTGGGTTCGGTGTAGCGTGGCAAAAAACGCAGGCTGTTGGAAGACCACGGGACATATATGCTGCATATAGATGCTGCTGCTCCCAATCTCTCAGAGTCCTGGACCGTATTGTGCTTCCTATTACATGGACTCCTCAGGTTACCAATTTTGACAGTCAAATAATTGATGTCTGCCCTGGGGTACAAAGGCTTCACCAATTCCAACTGTTTCTCCATCGGTGCCTTCCTCTTTATTTTGATATGACCTTGTGCTCCCTATTCAGCTAAAAAATGTTGTTTTGACAAATACTTGGCTATGTGTTTTACTTCATAAAGGACCATTTGTGAGTAGACAGGTACATTTCAAAAATATAATGTCAAATTAACAAGGGACACTAACTTTGAGGTTAAAAAATACAAGATAATAATGGTGTTGTGGTAACTTGACACGCAAAAATAAAAAAACATATTATTTTGGAGATCACTATAAAAAATATATATATTATTCTGGAGATCACTATAAAAAAATACAAAACAAATATTATTCTAGAGATCACTAGAAAAAAAAATACGTTTGTCAGAACTCATCCTTTTTACATTTCTCAAAACCAAAAAAGTTGACACAGGCACACAGAGATTTAAATTGTTGCTTTAACTTTGTTATTTGTTTTTGAATATCAACCCCCAAGAACTTTTCCGCTTTAAGATTTTCTCAGCAATATTCACACACCATAAAAGCCACGCCGCGTTTATATAGATGTGACTGTGGTTTACACTGCCTAATGCGCTGAACGTTATGCATGGTAATGAGTGATAAGGATGTTGTGTCTTGTTGCATCATATGGGTTCCTCATCTAACAACCTTCCAGGTAAATCAACACATATATGTATTACATAAACTGTGAACCATTTTTATACATGAATCTAGTTCCTCTGTGACAATATACACATTACAGACAAGGGTAGACTGTATAATGCCATTATGGTTCAAGAAATAGAATAAAACATGATCTGCTTGATACTCTTCTATGCCAGGAAGGTTATCTTTTACTCTGGAAAGATACCAACTCACCCCATACCAGTCAACTGGTGATAAATGATCTGCTACCCAAATTAAAAATTATATACAATACAAAATTGGCAACCATGGCTCACTGTGACAGAGGGCCCAGTCTGGCAGACTAGCTACAGGGCGGAGCCAATTTGTTGTATATAATTCTTATAACACCTTTAAACACCCCCAATTTTGTTGGCGAACCATTGTTGTTCTTCCTTTGCACGGATAGCTCTTCTTAGGGGCCCTCCCCTCTCCAACACGTTCCCACGTTACTTCTGCTACAACACACAGTGATGGGGAGCAATGCACCAGAGTATATTCAGTATCTGTGAGTGAATTTACTACCACATCTAAATGTATGTATATGATGATTGTTTTGTTACTTTTGTAGCACTGGTATTTTTGCCAGTTAGTGCTGTATAATGTTAATCTATGGGTAGTGTTATAAATTGGTATTTGGCACCATCTAGTGGTCAAAACGTGAAATGGACTTCATTTATTTACTATTTCAAGAACATGGAGAAATGTTACAGGAAGTGACTGTTTGTTTACATTATACAAGGACCTACCTACCACAATGCCAAGTGACCTACCCATGAACACTCAGTACTGAATTGATAAATGATATGTATGCAATGCCGCGCTTAGGAAAAAATATGTATATTCTAAGGTTGCAGCCACCCCAGAAAAAACACAGGATTCCCTGTATTTTTAGGAAAAGTAATAATAGGTAATGAGGGCAACGGCGCTACCTGTGACATAAAAGTGTATTATAAGTGCCACCACTACAGAGCTATGGAGGTAGGGGTACAATGAAGAATAGGTACCTTACTTATTAATAACTATAAGCCATTTTCCACTGGTGTATAATCTGTGCACATGTGCAATAGTAATTGTGCCTGCCTGGTGTATCACTAGGGTATCTAAAGTGCACAAAAAAGCAAATCCAACTAGATGCCTAAAAAGCCAGGAAGCATGAAAGTAAAACAAAACAAAAAAAAAAAAAGACGTCACAGACTAAACTAGTCCGACGGAACCACGCACACTACGTTACTACGTCACTTCAGGAAGCTCGGTGGAGCGCAAACTGCCCGCTAGTAGCCCACATGCTTCCTGGAAGGACGAATTTTTGTACACCCAGCTACCCCAGTATATTAGCTTTGCCTGGGAGGCAAGTGTAGCTGGGTTCATCTCTTTTTTTGGACGCATTTCTATGTTTTTATAGTTTGTTAAAACTTTTTAATAATTTTTAAATAAAAAGGAAGTTTCTATACCTTTGGAACCCGCTGCACTATGGGAGTGTTTTTGTTTTTGTTTTTTCCTCTATGAGGACCATATTAAATACACCAAAATACCCCAAGTGCCTTAAACACTGAGGATACCCCATAATTGGATCATCAGCACAGTGGTGTAGTGGTTAGCACTTTCACCTAGCAGTAATAGGGTCGCTGGTTCAAATACCGACCATGACACCTTCTGCCTGGAGTTTGCATGTTCTCCCTGTGCTCGCGTGGGTTTCCTCCGGGTACTCCGGTTTCCTCCCACACTCCAAAGACATGCTGGTAGGTTAATTAGATCCTGTTGATAAAATTGGCCAAATATGTGTATGTTGTACGTGTATGTGTTTGTAAGCGTGTCAGGACCCCACAGGGCAAGGACCGCACTATACCACAGATGGACACCAGTGGTAAAAAGCGCCCTGAGGCGATTCAGTTCGCATAGGTTGCGCTATACAAGTCATTCACTCACTCACTCATCTGTACTTGGAGCCAGGACCAGCCAGAGTGTGACCTATATACCTATTGCCCCTGCAGGGGTGCAGGGATCTGGTGAGTGGGGAATCTTGAGGGGGAGCACCCGTGTCACCCTGAATATCTGCAAGCACAACAAGTCACCTTTATTTTCTGCTATTGGATGTCCCAAGCTCCACAGATTACATTTTGGACTTTTATGTTGATCTAACTATTGTTTAGTTTGGACGTTTTGCCTATGACTGCACTTTTTCCATTACAAAATATAGTCGCAGTTTAAAAACGCATGTTCAATAGGTTGCTTTCATATGCTGGTTAACACGACACTGTGTCAGGATATAGACCTCTGTGTTGTGGAGACCTTTAGATAATAATACATTTTGGGTCGACTATACAATCATATATATGCAAATTATGTATATGTATTTATAGTTATACCATACACGTTTTCTCACGTTATATAACTTTTTTGTTTTGGTTTTATCACCTGCACCAGGTGGACACTTGTGTGAAAAAATCTTATACAGTACCCTTCTTTGGGATTGGATGGTGCGTTAGCACTCTTTGCCACTTTAATCAACACCTGTTTCAGGTGTGCATGCACTGGTAATTAACCACCAGTAGGTCACGATTTTTTTATTTTTTTTATTTTTTTGTTTTACTTTCATGCTTCCTGGCTTTTTAGGCATCTAGTTGGATTTGCTTTTTTGTGCACTTTAGATACCCTAGTGCTTCCTGTTCTGTTGGAACGCACGCTAGTCCCATGCACCCGGAACACGCTGATCCTTGTCTTCCCTGTAGTGAGTTACTATAGTACAGGGTTTTTCAGGTTTATTTTCGGCGATACCACACATGTTATTCTTTCTGTTTTTTCCTCTACGGCATTTAATTCATTTGGAGACTTCGCTGTTTCATCTGGAGCATTACTGGGATCCCTGACATCATTCATCCCCCCACCAAAATGCTTTAATGACCCTAGGACTGCAAAGCCGTGGGTCATTTTCCTCTGGTGAGTGGGGTTTCAGAGGGGACTATCGTTATTTTATTATCAAAACCATCCAAACAATTTTAGTCTGTATATCTGTTTGCTTTTTCACCACCAATTATGCAGTATTGATTATTGCCTTTTTGAATGTCATTTATTTTTCACGGTAGCCATTGCTGCGCAACTTTTATAATCTTTGTTCATTATCACATATGATCTCTATATATTTATTATCTCACAGTGGCGATATATACCTGCTAGCGCAGCCTATATATTCTATTCATCTAGTGATACACCAGGCAGGCACAATTACTATTGCACATGTGCACAGATTATACACTAGTGGAAAATGGCTTATAGTTATTAATAAGTAAGGTACCTATTCTTCATTGTACCCCTACCTCCATAGCTCTGTAGTGGTGGCACTTATAATACACTTTTATGTCACAGGTAGCGCCGTTGACCTCATTACCTATTATTCATCACTTAGTACTGAATTGCATGCTGGGTAGGATATAAAAGACCTTGCGCAGGCCATTTTCTTTCTCTTCTGGATGTGTGGCCTGCCTGCAAGGAGCTGTGGGTGTGTGTGCCCCACAGCACTGCGGCCTGCAACAACTGCTCGGTGGGGAGCAACATTTGAAGCCAGAGGAGGACTTCACAACACAGCGTGCTGGAGCAGCAGTGTGGTCGGATCGGGAAGGATCCAGAGGCACCCTAACGGAGGTAACTGAGGACTCCTGGTGACCTTGTGAAACGGAATAGCGTGACGGCGTGGCCGCAGCAAATAGAATGAGATCTTGTGAAGCGGAGGCATCCATCTGTCTGGACTCGGTTTGGTGAGAGGGCTGCCGCCCATAGTTCTTAATGCACTTTTACACACTTAGACTCAGACCACAGTGTTGCTGGGACCTGTAGTCCCACAGAGGAGGTTTTACACTATTAGACTGAGTTCAAGCAGGCCTCATGCCTATACTCCACTGAGAACTGGCACTGTGTGATTTGGAGACAACTACACCGGAGGTAGTTATAAGTGTGCTACAATACAAGAACAGTTTCAATATTCATTCTACACTATTCTTTGCTTGTTAAACCCTTTGGATTACAATTACTTCAATACAATAGCTAGCAGAAGACAGAAGACTAAAGACTGCATCTCTTATTGCAAGGCCTTGCATTCAGTCACTATAAGAAAGAACTGCATTATAAAGCAGGGGGAGCTCCCTAGCAATTGTATTGTAGTGTTGATAGCTTTGCATTTCTGTGTTTATTACAGCGTGCTGGAAGTGGGAAGGTGCCCGGAGTTAAGGCATTGTCACTCTGAGCATTGGTCCCACTTGAGATACGCATGCAGGGGTTATCGAAGAATTCTTACATGTTAAAACTGTTATGAATACCCACCGTACTGTCGCATTACGTTTGTGTGACAGTGTAGTTACTGTAATTACTGTTTTATACCAGTTCCAGTAAAAACACATTCTGGTTAATTACAATTGGTGTGCAGTGTTCCTTTTTCTACAGGTGGAGCAACAGATACCCAGGTAAAGGTAAAGGTACACTATTGTTGTATTGTACATTGTGGGGTCATCCTCTGTTGTTAGCTTCACACCAACACTGCACCACAGCTGTGTCAAGGGGATTGAGCCAAGTTATTGAGGGTGTAATAGCAGAGTGCAGGCCCAAATCAAATATTAGCAGCTCCTTCGGGGGTCAGTGCTACACTTTGTACACTTCAAAATACAGGTGTAGCACCCTCTAGTTTGTGCTACTAGAAGGGTAGTGTAGGTAAAAGCATAGTCTGGCTCTGGGATTAAACTTGAGTCAACTAATTGGGTCAGGGTTATTGGAGGCCAGGGCTGGATGAATCATCCTGGCAGCTTTCTGGTGCCTCCCCCTGGTATCTGGAATATTGGAGAATGTTCTAGAACTAGAGAGCAGAGGTGAGAATGAGCTGTCATGAATAATTATGAAACCTCAACCAATCCCCAGAAGTGGGCTTGCAGGGGACTGAGAAAATCCCACAAATAGAGATAGGCCATGTCAGCAGGGAAGTTGAATGGCAGATGGAGATGGAGTGCTGAGATGAGGCTGTTGGTGGCCCTTGTGGGACCCCTGCCAGGGGTTTTACCTTGGGCTGGAGCTTGGGATAGCTGGTCTGAAAGGATCCCACCATAGCAGGCAACTATCCGGGATTCATGCCGGAAGAGGCAGCGGGACAGTGAGTAATATCAGTACAATGCAGGGACAACACAAGGGAGAGAGACTGTCAGCTGTAGCAGTGCTCTCTGAAGATGGTGGTGTGCTAAAGCAGTGTTTATCGACTCCAGTCCTCAAGGCGCCCCAACAGGTCATGTTTTCAGGCTCTCTATAAATTTGAACACGTGATTTGATCAGTTTTCACTGCCTTAGTAATTACCACAGCCATTTAATCTGAGAGAAATCCTGAAAACATGACCTGTTGGGGCGCCTTGATGACTGGGGTTGAGAAACACTGTGCTAAAGTCTTCATCCCTGCCCTGGGGAATTTCCATGGAAGTGTGCCATTCAGGAAGGACTGGGGAAGTGTGCTAGTCAGGAAGGACTGGGCAAGTGTGCCAGTCAGGGGGACTGGGGAAGTGTGCCAGTCAGGAGGACTGGGGAAGTGTGCCAGTCAGGAAGGACTGGGGAAGTGTGCTAGTCAGGAAGGACTGGGCAAGTGTGCCAGTCAGGGGGACTGGGGAAGTGTGCCAGTCAGGAAGACTGGGGAAATGTGCCAGTCAGGAAGGACTGGGGAATTGTGCCAGTCAGGAGGACTGGGGAAGTGTACCAGTCAGGAGGACTGGGGAAATGTGCCAGTCAGGAAACCTGGGGAAGTGTGCTAGTCAGGAGGACTGGGGAAGTGTGCCAGGGGAAGTGTGCCAGTCAGGAAGGACTATGGAAATGTGCCAGTCAGGAGGACTGGAGAAGTGTGCCAGTCAGTAGGACTGGGGAAATGTGCCAGTCAGTAGGACTGGGGAAGTGCGCCAGCCCGGAGGACTGGGGAAGTGTGCCAGGGGAAGTGTGCCAGTCAGGAAGGACTGGGGAAATGTGCCAGTCAGGAGGACTGGGGAAGTGTGCCAGTCAGGAGGACTGGGGAAGCAAGCAGCCAGGTGGGATGGTATCTTCCGCAGTAGTAGAACTGGGCTCAGACTCTACAGGAATGCAGAAGGAGATGCTGTTCACTCCACATTGTACTACTTTATCCACAAAGGACGGGATGTTCCCAGTCTGTAATAAGTAGTCGCTGAATTAGCACTGAGACCCCTTTCACACTGGAGCACTTTAGCGCTAGAAATAGCCTCTTCTAAGCGCTTGCAAACTGCCTCCCATTCACTGCAGTGTGACTTTTCACACTGGGGCGGTGCACTTGCGGGACGTTACCAAAAGCCCTGCCCATTGCCATGAACCCCTTTTTTTGGGGTTAAAACCACCCCGCTAGTGGGCGATAAGCTCCACTGTCAGTGTTAAAGGGGAATGAAGACTGTTATTTACCCTGGAGTGATCAGCAGGAGCTGCATATGTGAACCAAGTTTTGCAGGAGGCAGGAAGAAGAGGATTTTTTAGTGTACATAGTGAGGAAGTTGTCCCCTCTGTTAATAGTTCTGGACATTTTTGGGATAAGTTGGGCATCCCATAAATTCCCTACCCCATCCAAGTTATCAACCCCTAATAAACAACAAAAAAACAAGTCAAGGTCTGTTTTTCTGTGCTGGAATGCATAAAAGAAATGCTGTGAGCCTGGCCGTGTAGCAGTGGGGAATCCTAACTAGCAGATCCTAACATGGGATGTGCTACACAAAAATAAATACCTTTAATACAAAAGATACCAATTTGGGTACACCTACACAGGCAAGTGGTAAAGCTGTGTCCACATGGTCAAGATGGATAACTGCAATAGAACAAACGGAAGTTCATTAAGGCTGGTTTCACACTGGGGCGGTGCGGGGCGGCGACGGTAAAGCAGCGCTATATTTAGCGCTGCTTTACCATCGTTTTACCCGCGGTATGCGGCCGCTAGTGGGATGGTTTTAACCCCCGCTAGCGGCCGCAAAAGGGTTAAAAACCTCCGCAAAGCGCCGCTGCAGCGGCGGTTTGCGGGCGGTATCCCCGCGGTTTCCCATTGATTTCAATGGGAAGGAGCGGTATAGGAGCGGTAAATACACCGCTCCTTCACCGCTCCAAAGATGCTGCTAGCAGGACTTTTGTTGCGGTCCTGCTAGCTCACCACTCCAGTGTGAAAGCCTGCCGGCTTTCACACTGGAGTGAATGGGGCCGGTTTTTTCAGGCGGTGTACAGGCGCTATTTTTAGCGCTGTACCGCCTGAAAACCGCCCCAGTGTGAAAGGGGCCTTAAAGAGACCATTTTGCTAGACCATTCATTTCAACAAAAATCTTCTGATGACATGATAGGTTTGTTTTACTAATACTGGAGAGTGCAATATCTAGTGCATCTGTGCATGGTACAGTGGAGGCCGTTGGTCATTTTCTTTGGGGGGGGCGGAAAACAGTAACACTATCCCCCCCTACGTCGGTCCATCTGTCCGTTGGCGGGTCTAGTGCACTTACCACATCTATGCAGCCCTTCTCCCGGGCTCTCGGTGGTGGTGGCTCTCCCGTTCTCCTGCTCTCCACGGGCAAGGGCTCTGGCTTCCGTTTCCTCCCTCCGTCATGGCGGCCAATCGGTAGTCTTCTCTTTTCGGCCAATCAGAAAATGGGTCTCACACCTGCTTCTGATTTGCCGGAATGAGGATCAGTGTTATAACAGTGAATATTCATTCGCTGTTGTAACACTTGGGTGGGCTCATGGCGCAATGCTCTGCGCCACGAGCCCACATATTTTGAAGCCTATTAGAGCCTATTGCTCTAATCAGGTGCTTCAAAAACAATGCTGTAATTTAGGCGCCCGGCGTAGTGAAAGGGGCTGCATGCCTAAATAGGGGGTGGCAAAAGTGGCCGTGGATAGATTCATGCTATGCATGAATCTATCCATTGCATATAGGGGGTGGCATGGAGAGAGGGGGCAGTGCCCGGATGCCCCTAAAGGATGGGTCACCACTGGCATGGTAGCCAATTAGCTAATTCTAACTTCAGCTTGTTCAATTAAGCTTTGACAATAAAACCTGGAAGCTGATTGGTTTCTATGCAGAACTGCAGCAGATTTTGCACTCTCCAGTTTTAGTAAATCTACCCCTATATGTATTGTTGCGACAAAACGCACTAAAATCGTGGCAAAAATGGCACCACCAAAAGCTCCTGGCTCTGTGTCAAATTTTGGGACATGAACTTCTTTGGAGCATTGATCAAAAACCTTGCCACAAAAACACACAAAAAAAATCTAAAAAAAAAGTGCGGTGTAGCAGGTGTCGCTGCACCATGCTTAGGTGTGAATGGAGCCATATGCCCCGTACACATGATCAGACATTCCGACAACAAAATCCATAGTTTTTTTTTTTGAAGGATGTTGGCTCAAACTTGTCTTGCATACACATGGTCACACAAATCTTGTCGGAAATTCTGACCATCAAGAACGCGGTGGCGTACAACACGTACGACGAGCCGTGAAAAATGAAGTTCAATAGCCAGTGCGGCTCTTCTGCTTGATTCTGAGCATGCGTGGAACTTTGTGCGTCAGAATTGTGTACACACAATCGGAATTTACGACAACGGATTTTGTTGTCGGAAAATTTAAGATCCAGATCTCAAATTTTGTGTGATGGAAATTCCGCTGGAAAATGTGTGATGGAGCCTACACACGGTCGGAATTTCCGACAACAAGCTCCCATCGAACATTTTACATCGGAAAATCTGACCGTGTGTACGGGGCATAAGAGACCTATGTGGTGTTCTCTGTATGGGATGGACTGCGTCTAATCTACCCAGTACAGAGGATGTTTGCAAATGACTAACTCAAGGTAAAGAGATTGCTGATGAGTAGTAGCTGAGAAATTCCAGTGTATCTTACCATCTCCTTGGGCAATAATGTGAACGCCGGTCATTTGGAGTGAAGCAACATACTACCCAATTCCTGCAAATGACGCTCAAATACATTGCATCTCCTGGGTGTATTGTGTCACCTGATTAATCTTGTCATAGCATACATTTGAACC
>CM053029.1:59644034-59666063 GCA_028564925.1 Lithobates sylvaticus
AACTTGATCACATAATCTGCACTGTCCTATCCCTTGAGGAAGACTACCCAACAATGTCTCCTCCCTGAGGAATCTGAATTATCCATCTAGCCCCAATGGAGAACTTCCAAACCTTCTCTCCATCATGAACATTTCTGGGCCACATAAGGTCTCAAATGTTTTAGTGCAGACTCTGCTAGAACTCTATTCCTATCTGGGTTACCAACAAGAAGAAGACAATATAACCAAACCCTAGTGAGGGGCTTTGGAACAATGAACCACCTGAAGGACATGCAGTGGACCTTTAATTCTTCTTCAAAACAATCTTGAAAATATATTACACCAAATATGAAATCTATGGTTGTGATTTGGCTAAAGAAATTGTATGTGAGTCCACATCTAGAAGAATTCCAATGGCAAGAGTTAATTGCATTTGTTTTTTTTTTTACTTTTTTAAACATTTATGAATATTTCAAAGAACATTTGTGGAAAGGTGCTTTAAAATTCAGACATGTGATAAAAAAAACATAGAATATCTATGTTTGTCCCAAGCATGTTTGATTTTTAATTTAGCACATATATGCACATTATGTGATTTTTAAAAATCAAAATAATTTTGTTCTTCAGATGATATAGAAAAATAAGTTTCATTTATTTGCGGTTTTTAATAATTTTTGTTTTCTGCAGGTGATATAAAAAATATAGTTCATTTTATGTACCTTTTTGGTTCTGCAGATGATAAAAAATACATAATAAATGTATGTGCCTTTTTTTTAAATTTGCTGTTAAAATAGTTTTGTTCTGTATGTGATAAGAAATAATAAAGTTATTAAACTACTCTGTTTCTTGTATTTATTTAAAATAATGCTTATTCCTATGATTGCACCATATTTATATTTGTATTTAATTTAAATAGATAAGTATTAAAGTAAGGTTTGACATTTGTTAGAAATCCTTTTAGAGAATTTTGCATTGAACTAGACAATCAAGGCCAATATTTTATAATCAAAGCATGGTTACATTCATTAACTAAGCTTAAGTATATTGATGTTATATTAAATTTACCATAGTTACTTATATTTAGTGGGAATGCTTCAGCAGTCTCACTATTGTTATTCGTTTTTTTATTTATTTTTAATTGGAATTCTATTATTATTATTCCGTACGTTTTTGTGGCTCTGCGTAACTTCTGCATACTTCCAGCTATTAAAGCCATTCAACTTTTAAAATGTTCAGCTCTTTCAGCTAATGATGGGACTTCAACTTTTTTTCTACTATTTATAGTTTTTAAAATATTAAGCTTTTTAACCCTTTTTTTTAACATTGAAGTGAATGAGAGCATGCTTCAAATCCTTAAAATCTTCTTCAGCTCCTTTATACTTTCATCTACAGATGCCAAACAAACTTTAAAATGTTCACAAAATATTCAGCTATCTGGCTATATCTTTTAAGTTTGATATCTTTTACAGTTTTTGTGAAAAAGCTGTTTAAGTTTAGTGATCATTTCAGAAAATGTTATCGATTAAACAGCGTGTGTATTGGGCTGCTAAAGCCCCATACACACGCGCGGATTATCCGAGGACCAGGTCCGTCGGATCGTGTCCGTCGTACTTTGTCCGATGTTGGTTTTGCGTACACACGGTCGGACAAAGTTGTCGGAAAATCCGATCATTCTGAACGTGGTGACGTTTGTTGCGTACGACGGGACTACGTAGAGGCTAGTAGCCAATAGCTTTGGTCTTGTAATGTGATCTGAGCATGCGTGGCACTTTGTCCGTCAGGAATTCGATACACACGATCGGATTTGGTGTGATCGGACTTTGTTGTCGAAAAATCTATCCAGCAGGAGATAGGACTTTGTCCGTCGGACAATCCGATGGAAACTGTCCGATGGTGCCTACACACGGTCGGATTTTCCGACAACATTGTCCGATAGGACAGAATCCATGGGAAAATCCGACCGTGTGTATGGGGCTTTAGAGTGGACGATGTCATAGCTAGAGCACAGAGCCTTAAAATACATTTCTCTCACGCCCACAAGATCTACTTGTCATACACAATTTATACATCAAAACGTAGGTATTTTTGTGTTTTGTGATACGCCTTTTACTTTTGGCTGGTTGAGCTTCCAAATTACAAGAGTTCTACACTTTCTTCCATTGACTGTCCTGTATAAAATTCTTCACATTTCCCAGCGAAACGCAGAGCCAAATTATTTTTTAAAGTGGACGGTCACCCTTAAAAAAATAGCATTAATATTATTTTAAAAAAAATTACATTTAAATATTTTTTTTAACTTACCAGAAACTCCTGTTGCTAAGCAGTCTTCCTAATCTGCCTCATCCTATTCCACGGCGCTTCCTCCTCTTCGGCGAGCGGCCCCATTGCCTTCTGGGACATGTGTGTGTCCCAGAACACAACGGGGCCATTCACAAATCGCTGCATGACTTGTGCATGACTTGCGCAGTAGGAAAAAACACCCATTTAAATCGCTGACATGCCCACATTTTTAAGTTTATCAACATAAATTGTATACGGATAAGTTCACAAAGGCCGTGTGTCTTTAACGGTGAAGTCGCTGTTTCGATAGCATGTACTGTTGTGGATTTATTAAGGCTTGTTTGAAGGGTTCTCTCACACTGTCTCTCACTCAGGCAGCTAGCAGATAGTGAGGAGATGTTTTTTACAGTGTGTTCAGGGGACAGGCAGCTAGGTTCTCTCACACTGTCTCTCACTCATTAGGTGTGGGGATTAATGATCAAAAAGCTTTTCAAAAAACCTTTAAATATTCCACATCTTTCATACATTAGTGGTGTTAAACTTTTTTAATGAAATTCAAGTTTATTTTAAAACCATTCCTACTTTTGCAACTATTCTCACTTCTTCAACTTTTTCTTACGGATTTAAGCTATTCATTCAGTTAGCTTTAGCAATTCAGCTATTCTGCATTCCCACGCATTTTCTCCAGGAACTGCATTTTCTAGTATAAATAATTTTTCATCCATAAGGTAATGTACTTTTACTTAGTTCAAATTCAGGTTGTTAATAAAAGGTCTCTGCCTTACTAACAGGTGTATGCAAAACATAAATTAAGGTCTGGTTAACCCCCAACAAGTGAATATCAAGCTATTTACATTTCAAATACAATATTTTATCCCTTGAATATAAAGGAGAGGGGGGCATCTGTAAAGGATCAAAGCGCACTGTTTATACTCATACCTCATGGGCAGATCAAAAGCAGATGCCACTCTGTTCCCCATCCCCATGGTCCATCTTGGACAATATAAGTTAGTTTGTGTAGTTTGGTACTTTATTTCCACCAAGAGAAGCTGTAGTGATCAGACATGGACCCAGAACTTGATCACATAATCTGCACTGTTCTATCCCTTGAAGAAGATTACCCATTAATGTCTCCTCCCCTGAGGAATCTGAATTATCCATCTAGCCCCATTGGAAAGCTGCCAAGCCTTCTTTCCACCATGAACATTTCAGGGCCACATAAGGTCTCTAATGTTTTAGAGCAGACTCTGCTAGAACTCTATTCCTATCTGGGTTACCAACAAGAAGAAGGTAACAACAAAAGCATCAACCCAAGTTTTAAGGAACAAATATCTAAAATTACCCCAAGCATGAACAGCCAAGAAGATCTCAGTAGCAATCAAAACCACAAAGTATTAAAAAGTAAGTATTAGCATTTTTTTCTGCCTCTCAATCCTCGTATTTCAATTATATTCTTATTTCTATGCTTAAATAGGGAATAAATATGACACAATAACATATTATTTTACATTTCTGAAATTATAGTTCTTGAAGTCCAAAAGCATAATTCATGTCAATTGCTTGCCATAATTCCAATAATATAAGTCATAAATAATGTATCTTAAGTTTAGGACTTTAATTATAGTCGCTCAGATTTCATGAAACATTTTGTGTGTAGCATTTAATTTCACCAATAATGCCTAAGTGTCATTGATGCCTTAAAGTGAATGTCAAGCCAAAACATGTTTTTTTTTTTCTAGTTGTGGATTGAGTGGGGAAGGATTAGAACCCCTTTTTGCTGTTATCTGGGGCTCAGTTAGAGAGATTTGTGCTCAATTCCTGCTCTGCTAACAATGTTTTACTAGACAGGAAATCATGGAAAACAAAGCAGGAACAGGTAGAAATAACTAGCTTTACATAACTGTAATAAAGAAAACCATTTTCATTTTTGTCTAAAATAAAGAAACAAGTTTAGGCTGGGCAAACACTTTAAGCCTTTTTATTTTATTTATTTGCATTACTTTATTTTATATATATTCTCATTGTATTTATTTATGTGTTTGTTTTGTTTATTTTTATATCAGATCTGCATACACATCACATGTACAATGCCCTATTAAAATAACTGAAATACGGTTGATTTACCTCTATATTTGGTCCCCCACCCTTTAAAATTCCTTTTTTTCCTGCATTCTACCACCAAAAGGACCACAAAAGTTCACTATTAAAATCTAAAAATCTGGTGTATGGCTTACCCTTAATATTTTTGTATCTTTTACCATTTTGCTGCATATGCTAGTGTTATAGGTACAGTATCTGTTTGTTGACTTTTCTGTTTCAGGTATTACTTTGTAGAAAATTGATTTTTTTGTGGGTTGTTTTAATTACACTTTATTTTCTCACTAGGAAAGATGTGTGAACTGGAGACAGATGATACCAAAAATTCCACAGAAGTTATTCACAATGCCGGGACCAGCCTGTGCATTGCCAAGTCCAGAAAAAAGACAATTTACAACAGAGAACAGACCACCTTCCTTCAGAATCAGTTCGATCTCAATTCATACCCAGACTTTGCGACTCGATGCCGTATTGCAGATATTACTGGAATTTCAGAACCAAGAATACAGGTAATATATTTTCTTAACATCTCAGGTTGTCAATACCGAATCATTTGCAAAAAAAAAAAAAAAATAGAATTTTTGCTTGCATGCTTGCACATAGTTGAGTTATTTAAGTGAGCACAGCTTTCCCACATTCACTAAGCTAAGTGAAACTTCCCTTGGAACAAACTGAAATTTTGCAAAGAAAAAATGCTTGTTTCCTTTAGTAAATCAGTCACCAATTTGATATTTATATGTACAGTGTTTTTTAAAATTGCAGTAAAAGTTGTTATAATATACACTATATTTATTATTTAAAGTGTATGTCTTTTATTAACACCCACTTTTAGTTTTGATAGACAGGATAGGTTTTACTGCTATCTGGGACTCTATGGAAGAGGAAAAAAAAAAAGCTGAACTGGGTTCTAGCCCTCCCCTACCCCGCTAAAAGTATTTTTATTTCTGCCTTTTTATTTCTGTCTTTGATGCTGTTGGAGATTTTCCTTGACTTCCTGTCTGTCACTGGCACATTAAATAAAGGGGAAATCTCTCTAAAGCTGGCCATACACTAGTAGAATTTCATTTGACATTTTTCACTTTAAGAACTGTGTTTGATTTACTAATCATTAGTGGTCAAATCAATGTTAATTTTTGACTTTGAGCAGGATGGAAAAATGTTCTCAAACTAATATATTTCTAACAACGTATATGGTTTTCATTGGGTGAAGTCCATGTATTCCCAAATACAATGGTAAAAGCAAATAGAATTTTGAAGTACTTTTGAAGAACATTCATCAAGTTGTCAAACGTACTAAGAATTTTCAGACATATTTTCGTACAAATGTCCCCTTGAATGTAAAGTGTATGGCCAGTTTAATAGAACCCCAGATAACTGTAAAACCTAACAAAGGATGTGATCCTTCCCCACTCTCTCCTAAATTAAAAAAAGTTTTGGCTGGACCTTCACTTCAACTTATCACTGCCATACTAAAAAAAAATTCAACCTTAAAGCAAAAAAAATGATATTACTTTGTTTCTGCTGCTTTGTGTATTACATTTTATTAAATTAACATCTGACAACCTCTTTTTCTATTTCTTTGGTTTCAGAAACATCTTTGCAAACCCAGTAAATTTCCAGAGCAGAGATCTCCAGGGCTCGAAGGGGGATCCTATAATTTGAAGTATAACCAAACGCTAGCGAGGAGCTATGGAACAGTGGGCAACCTGAAGAACATGCAGTGATCCTTTTATTAATTAATTAATTAAAATAATCTTGAAAATAAATTACACCAAATATGAATTCTATGGTTGTGATTTGGCTAAAGAAATTGTGAGAGTCCACATCTGGAAAAATTCAGTTAAGGATAAAAACTTGATAGACATATACTCCCTTTCTAACATTTCTTCAAAAAAATCTATACTCAACAGAAGACTGATTATTAACATAAACATTTGTACATAGTTATGTAGTTTTAAATTATATTGTATTTACCTGTTATTTGCACTTAATTCAAAATTAAAGACCCCTTTTCATTGCATTTGTTTTTTTTAAACACTGTAATAGTTAGCTGTTGTTTAATTTATGTATGTAATACATAGAAGGTATCTGCATAGTTTCACTTCATTTCATTTGATGGTACAACATCAAAGTTTTGGGGTGCAGAAATAAAGTGTGGAATGGGATGGCATGCTAGGAATGATTGGCACCCAAACTCAATACACAAAACTTGGCAGATGCCAGAATGCAAATGACATTCTCTAAAAGAAGAAAGGACTTCTGGGTAAGTGCTGTTTTGCATGACAAGTCTTTGGGGGAATTTCCACAGGCCTCTTGCCTGCTTCTCTGATTAATGCTCTCCTTGCCCGGCCTGTCAGCTTAGGTGGACGGCCATGTCTTGGAAGGTTTGCAGTTGTGCCATACTCTTTCCATTTTCAGATGATGGATTGAACAGTGCTTCCTGAGATGTTCAAAGCTTAGAATATTTTTTTTATAACCTAACCATTCTTTAAACTTCTCCACAACTTTATCCCTGACCTGTCTGGCGTGTTCCTTGGCCTTCATGATGCTGTTTGTTCAGAACAGATGTATATTTATACTGAGATTAATTTCCATGCAGGTGGACTCTATTTACTAATTAAGGTGACTTCTGAAGGCAATTGGTTCCACAGGATTTTAGTTAGGGGTATTAGAGTAATGGGGGCTAAATACAAATGCATGCCACACGTTTCAGATATTTATTTACAAAACATTTTGAAAACCATTTATCATTTTTCTTCCACTTCACAATTATATGCCACTTTGTGTTGGTCTACCACATAAAATCCCAATAAAATACATTTAAGTTTTTGGTTGTAACATGACAAAACATGGAAAAAATCAAGGGGTATGAATACTTTTTCAAGGCGTTGTATATGCAGTATGAGCTCTATTAGCAATATAAACAAATCTTCGATAAGTTTGTAGATAGTACCTTGCATTTGGACCTGTCCTGTTTATTATTTCATTAAGACAAAATGTCTAAGGTCAACCAGAACAGTAGTTAAAACACTGAGAAGCATGTATAGAAAATAATTTTGATCTTGGACAGGTTTTGAAAAACCTCATAAAGATTTACCTTGTACATTGTCCAATACACAATAGTTGGCAGGTGTCAGGATACAAATAAACAAGAAAATAAGAGAGGAGTTTAAACACTGAGAAGCGTGTACAGAAAATTACTTTAGTTTACTTGGTCATAGAGAATGAGAGGTTTAGTCTTGAAAAACATCAAAAAGATTTTCCCTGTAGGCCATTTTGCAAGGCAATCCATTGAGTGAATTACCCACTCAGTGGGTGTTCAAAGAATTGTACAGCCTGAGAAGATGCGAACAGGCAAAAAATTAGTTTGAGCATGCGAACACCGTTAAAGTCTATGGGACACGAACATGAAAGATCAAAAGTGCTAATTTTAAAGGCTTATATGCAAGTTATTGTCATAACAAGTGTTTGGGGGCCTGGGTCCTGCCCCAGGGGGACATGTATCAATGCAAAAAAAAAAAGTTTTAAAAACAGACGTTTGGGTCTGGTATGAATAGTAAGGGGAACCCCGAACCAAATTTAAAAAATAAAAAAAATGGCGTGGGGTCCCCTAAAAATCCATACCAGACCCTTATCCGAGCACGCAACCTGGCAGGCCGCAGGAAAGGAGGGGGGACGAGAGCGCCCCTCCTGAACCGTACCAGGCCATATGCCCTCAACATGGGGAGAGTGCTTTGGGGTAGCTGATGGGGACAAGGGCCTCATCCACAACCCGTGACCGGTGGTTGTAGGGGTATTTGGGCGGAGGGCTTATCGGAATCTGGATGCCCCATTTAACAATGGGACCCCAAGATCCCTTCACCCCCCCTTTGTGAAATGGTAACGGGGTACAAATGTACCCCTACCATTTCACAAAAAAAGTGTGAAAATGGTAAAAATGACATGACACGGCTTGGGACAAGTCCTTTATTAAAAAAAAAAACTGTCCCACAAAGTCTTCTTCTTCTTCTCTTCCTCCGCTGATGGACCAAAAAAAAAAGAAAAAAAACGCGACTGACCTGCCTTCATGGGAGGCACCCACCGTAATGACTGTCCTCTCAGGTGACAGCTCTTTTTTAACTGAGGGCGGGGCCACACTGTGATGTTAGGTTGGTCATGTTTTTTTTTTCTTTTTCGGTCCGTCGGTGGAGCAAGAGAAGATGAAGTCTTTGTAGGACAGTTTTATTTTTTTAATTTTTTAATAAAGGACTTGTCCCAATACGTGTCATGTAATTTTTACCATTTTCACACTTTTTTTGTGAAATGGTAGGGGCATTTGTACCCGTTACCATTTCACATAGGGGAGGCCGGCATCTGGGGGTCCCCTTGTTAAAGGGGCTTCCAGATTCCGATAAGCACTGGTATGGATTTTGAGGGGGACCCCCACGTCATTTTTGTTATTTTGCGCAGGGTTCCCCTTAATATCCATACCAGATCTGAAGGGCCTGGTATGGAATTTGGGGGGACCCCACGCAATTTTTTTTTTTAAATTTTGGTTCGGGTTCCCCTTAATATTCATACTAGACCCAAAGGGCCTGGTAATGGACTGTGGGGGATTCCCATGCCATTTTTTTCAATGACTTTTATTTGTATTGCCGAGACCCGACAATTCATTATAGCCGCGAGTAGTTTTAAATGACTTTTTTTTCCTTTAGAAATGTAATTTTGCTTTTGGACTGTTCTGAACACGGGAAACATGGGCCACTTTACAGGCATACTATAGACACCCCCCCCAGGTACGAAATTTAAAGGAATATTTCACTTTTATTGTTTCACTTTAAGAATTGTTAAAATCACTGCTCCCGAAAAAATGTCCATTTTTAAACCCAGGTCCCCAAACACTTTTTATGACAATACCATGCATATAACCTTTAAAATTAGCACTTTTGATTTCTCCCATAGACTTTTAAAGGCTGTTCCCCGGCTTTCGAATTTGCCGCGAACACCCCAAATTGTTCGCTATTTCGGCGAATGGACGAACAGCCAATGTTAGAGTCGAACTCATGTTCTGTTAAGATTTACTTAAAGTCTGAAAATAATTGTTTATTTTTTATGTAGATGAAGTGACATTGTAAACCCACAAACTCTAAAACTTGTAGGTAGGTCTCATTTTGCATCTGATTTTACCTTAGTCTCTTATGGTTAGACCTGTGCAAAACTGACCTACTTATTCTTTAATTCCGACAAGATGTCTAGAGTCAACCACAACGGTCACGTAAACACTGAGAAGCACGTATAGAAAAGTTTAGATCACTTGGTTAGAGACCGCAAGATGTTCAGGCTTGAAGGGACAAGCCAAACTAGCACATACTGTATACAGTCTGATCTGAATATTTTCTAAATAAAAATAATAGAATAATGGATTTCTCCTGAGAGACATTCCATTGTTCTCTCTTTCAGTCCCTGGTGTGTATACAGGTAGAGTGAAGAGTAGAGCACAAAGATGACTATTCAACAGATCATAGATTCTATTGTTTAACAGCCTTTCACTAGAAAATGACAATTTTTTTCTGTCTGGACCCCTTAATCCTTTCTAGTTATTGAACCTAACTTTTAGTGCAAGTGATTATCTAAAAGTGGCAACGTTACCATTAAAAGGGATAAAGGGTATGGGTGAGGTTCAGGTTTGCCACCAACTTGGATTTGGGATGGATCCCCTCGTTTCATAGCTTAGCCGAATTCTGATTTTTTTACCAAAAACGTCATGCCTTAAAGTGCCCCAAAGGGCCTGGTAATGGACTGTGGGGGAATCCCATGCCATTTTTTTCAATGACTTTTATCTGTATTGCCGAGACCCGACAATTCATTATAGCCGTGAGTAGTTTTAAATTACTTTTTTTCCTTTAGAAATTTAATTTTGCTTTTGGACTGTTCTAAACATGGGAAACATGGGCCACTTTACAGGCATACTATAGACACCCCCGCCAGGTACGAAATTTAAAGGAATATTTCCCTTTTATTGTTTCACTTTAAGAATTGTTAAAAATCACTGCTCCCGAAAAAATGTCCGTTTTTAAACCCAGGTCCCCAAACACTGTTTATGACAATACCATGCATATTAACCTTTAAAATTAGCACTTTTGATTTCTCCCATAGACTTTTAAAGGCTGTTCCCCGGCTTTCGAATATGCTGCGAACACCCCAAATTGTTCGCTATTTCGGCGAATGGACGAACAGCCAATGTTAGAGTCGAACTCATGTTCTGTTAAGATTTACTTAAAGTCTGAAAATAATTGTTTATTTTTTATGTAGATGAAGTGACATTGTAAACCCACAAACTCTAAAACTTGTAGGTAGGTCTCATTTTGCATCTGATTTTACCTTAGTCTCTTATGGTTAGACCTGTGCAAAACTGACCTACTTATTCTTTAATTCCGACAAGGTGTCTAGAGTCAACCACAACGGTCACGTAAATACTGAGAAGCACGTATAGAAAAGTTTAGATCACTTGGTTAGAGACCGCAAGATGTTCAGGCTTGAAGGGACAAGCCAAACTAGCACATACTGTATACAGTCTGATCTGAATATTTTCTAAATAAAAATAATAGAATAATGGATTTCTCCTGAGAGACATTCCATTGTTCTCTCTTTCAGTCCCTGGTGTGTATACAGTAGGGATGGGCCCGGTGCTCGATGCGAACCCATGTTCGCATCGAGCACCGGGTGTTCGCTCGCTCGGCGAGCCCAGAACTATTTTGGCCGCTCGCATCACGTTCGTGTGATGCGAGCGGCCCCGCAATGCATTGCGGCCGGCGCGGCCGGCGCAGTGCATTGCTGGCTGATGATTGGCCAAGCATGCACTGTGACCCCGCATGCTTGGCCAATCACAGCGCCGGAAACTCGAAGAGCCATAATTGGCTACAGGCAGGACGCCTGTAGCCAATTACAGCTCAGGGGCTTTAGTACACGCCCCCCTCTTATAAAAGGCCGCCACGCCGTCTGCGCCGGTCACATGCTGTTCCGGCGTAGATAGAGCAGGATCGTTCTGTGTCACTCTGCTGGATTTAGTTAGTTAGAGAGATTTACTTAGAGAGATTGAGTTAGATAGATTCATTTAGAAAGATTGATTTAGAAAGAGGGGCTTGTAGTGTGTTCGTGGCAGGCAGGCAGAGCTCCTGTATTTTGTTCCCAGAAGCACCTATAGGACTTGTAGTGTGTTCGTGGCAGGCAGGCAGAGCTCCTATATTTTGTTCCCAGAAGCACCTATAGGACTTGTAGTGTGTTCGTGGCAGGCAGGCAGAGCTCCTATATTTTGTTCCCAGAAGCACCTATAGGACTTGTAGTGTGTTCGTGGCAGGCAGGCAGAGCTCCTATATTTTGTTCCCAGAAGCACCTATAGGACTTGTAGTGTGTTCGTGGCAGGCAGGCAGAGCTCCTATATTTTGTTCCCAGAAGCACCTATAGGACTTGTAGTGTGTTCGTGGCAGGCAGGCAGGCAGAGCTCCTATATTTTGTTCCCAGAAGCACCTATAGGACTTGAAGTGTGTTAGTCCCATCACACAGACCTATATTTTCTTCCCAGAAGCACCTATAGGACTTGAAGTGTGTTAGTCCCATCACACAGAGATCATATATTTTGTTCCCAGAAGCACCTATAGGACTTGAAGTGTGTTAGTCCCATCACACAGACCTACATTTTCTTCCCAGAAGCACCTATAGGACTTGAAGTGTGTTAGTCCCATCACACAGAGATCATATATTTTGTTCCCAGAAGCACCTATAGGACTTGAAGTGTGTTAGTCCCATCACACAGACCTACATTTTCTTCCCAGAAGCACCTATAGGACTTGAAGTGTGTTAGTCCCATCACACAGAGATCATATATTTTGTTCCCAGAGGCACCTATAGGACTTGAAGTGTGTTAGTCCCATCACACAGACCTATATTTTCTTCCCAGAAGCACCTATAGGACTTGAAGTGTGTTAGTCCCATCACACAGAGATCATATATTTTGTTCCCAGAAGCACCTATAGGACTTGAAGTGTGTTAGTCCCATCACACAGACCTACATTTTCTTCCCAGAAGCACCTATAGGACTTGAAGTGTGTTAGTCCCATCACACAGAGATCATATATTTTGTTCCCAGAGGCACCTATAGGACTTGAAGTGTGTTAGTCCCATCACACAGACCTATATTTTCTTCCCAGAAGCACCTATAGGACTTGAAGTGTGTTAGTCCCATCACACAGAGATCATAGATTTTGTTCCCAGAAGCACCTATAGGACTTGAAGTGTGTTAGTCCCATCACAGAGACCTATATTTTCTTCCCAGAAGCACCCATAGGACTTGAAGTGTGTTAGTCCCATCACACAGAGATCCTATATTTTGTTCCCAGAAGCACCTATAGGACTTGAAGTGTGTTAGTCCCATCACACAGACCTACATTTTCTTCCCAGAAGCACCTATAGGACTTGAAGTGTGTTAGTCCCATCACACAGAGATCATATATTTTGTTCCCAGAGCACCTATAGGACTTGAAGTGTGTTAGTCCCATCACACAGACCTATATTTTCTTCCCAGAAGCACCTATAGGACTTGAAGTGTGTTAGTCCCATCACACAGAGATCATATATTTTGTTCCCAGAAGCACCTATAGGACTTGAAGTGTGTTAGTCCCATCACACAGACCTATATTTTCTTCCCAGAAGCACCCATAGGACTTGAAGTGTGTTAGTCCCATCACACAGAGATCATATATTTTGTTCCAGAAGCACCTATAGGACTTGAAGTGTGTTAGTCCCATCACACAGACCTATATTTTCTTCCCAGAAGCACCTATAGGACTTGAAGTGTGTTAGTCCCATCACACAGAGATCATATATTTTGTTCCCAGAAGCACCTATAGGACTTGAAGTGTGTTAGTCCATCACACAGACCTATATTTTCTTCCCAGAAGCACCTATAGGACTTGAAGTGTGTTAGTCCCATCACACAGAGATCATATATTTTGTTCCCAGAAGCACCTATAGGACTTGAAGTGTGTTAGTCCCATCACAGAGACCTATATTTTCTTCCCAGAAGCACCCATAGGACTTGAAGTGTGTTAGTCCCATCACACAGAGATCATATATTTTGTTCCCAGAAGCACCTATAGGACTTGAAGTGTGTTAGTCCCATCACACAGACCTACATTTTCTTCCCAGAAGCACCTATAGGACTTGAAGTGTGTTAGTCCCATCACACAGAGATCATATATTTTGTTCCCAGAGGCACCAATAGGACTTGAAGTGTGTTAGTCCCATCACACAGACCTATATTTTCTTCCCAGAAGCACCTATAGGACTTGAAGTGTGTTAGTCCCATCACACAGAGATCATATATTTTGTTCCCAGAAGCACCTATAGGACTTGAAGTGTGTTAGTCCCATCACACAGACCTATATTTTCTTCCCAGAAGCACCCATAGGACTTGAAGTGTGTTAGTCCCATCACACAGAGATCATATATTTTGTTCCCAGAAGCACCTATAGGACTTGAAGTGTGTTAGTCCCATCACACAGACCTATATTTTCTTCCCAGAAGCACCCATAGGACTTGAAGTGTGTTAGTCCCATCACACAGAGATCCTATATTTTGTTCCCAGAAGCACCTATAGGACTTGAAGTGTGTTAGTCCCATCACACAGACCTACATTTTCTTCCCAGAAGCACCTATAGGACTTGAAGTGTGTTAGTCCCATCACACAGAGATCATATATTTTGTTCCCAGAGGCACCTATAGGACTTGAAGTGTGTTAGTCCCATCACACAGACCTATATTTTCTTCCCAGAAGCACCTATAGGACTTGAAGTGTGTTAGTCCCATCACACAGAGATCATATATTTTTGTTCCCAGAAGCACCTATAGGACTTGAAGTGTGTTAGTCCCATCACACAGACCTACATTTTCTTCCAGAAGCACCCATAGGACTTGAAGTGTGTTAGTCCCATCACACAGAGATCATATATTTTGTTCCCAGAAGCACCTATAGGACTTGAAGTGTGTTAGTCCCATCACACAGACCTATATTTTCTTCCCAGAAGCACCTATAGGACTTGAAGTGTGTTAGTCCCATCACACAGAGATCTATATTTTGTTCCCAGAAGCACCTATAGGACTTGAAGTGTGTTAGTCCCATCACACAGACCTATATTTTCTTCCCAGAAGCACCTATAGGACTTGAAGTGTGTTAGTCCCATCACACAGAGATCATATATTTTGTTCCCAGAAGCACCTATAGGACTTGAAGTGTGTTAGTCCCATCACAGAGACCTATATTTTCTTCCCAGAAGCACACCTATAGGACTTGAAGTGTGTTAGTCCCATCACACAGAGACCTATATTTTCTTCCCAGAAGCACCTATAGGACTTGAAGTGTGTTAGTCCCATCACACAGAGATCATATATTTTGTTCCCAGAAGCACCTATAGGACTTGAAGTGTGTTAGTCCCATCACACAGACCTATATTTTCTTCCCAGAAGCACCTATAGGACTTGAAGTGTGTTAGTCCCATCACACAGAGATCATATATTTTGTTCCCAGAAGCACCTATAGGACTTGAAGTGTGTTAGTCCCATCACACAGACCTATATTTTCTTCCCAGAAGCACCTATAGGACTTGAAGTGTGTTAGTCCCATCACACAGAGATCATATATTTTGTTCCCAGAAGCACCTATAGGACTTGAAGTGTGTTAGTCCCATCACACAGACCTATATTTTCTTCCCAGAAGCACCCTATAGGACTTGAAGTGTGTTAGTCCCATCACACAGAGATCATATATTTTGTTCCCAGAAGCACCTATAGGACTTGAAGTGTGTTAGTCCCATCACACAGACCTATATTTTCTTCCCAGAAGCACCTATAGGACTTGAAGTGTGTTAGTCCCATCACACAGAGATCATATATTTTGTTCCCAGAGCACCTATAGGACTTGAAGTGTGTTAGTCCCATCACACAGACCTATATTTTTCTTCCCAGAAGCACCTATAGGACTTGAAGTGTGTTAGTCCCATCACACAGAGATCATATATTTTGTTCCCAGAAGCACCTATAGGACTTGAAGTGTGTTAGTCCCATCACACAGACCTACATTTTCTTCCCAGAAGCACCTATAGGACTTGAAGTGTGTTAGTCCCATCACACAGAGATCATATATTTTGTTCCCAGAAGCACCTATAGGACTTGAAGTGTGTTAGTCCCATCACACAGACCTATATTTTCTTCCCAGAAGCACCTATAGGACTTGAAGTGTGTTAGTCCCATCACACAGAGATCATATATTTTGTTCCCAGAAGCACCTATAGGACTTGAAGTGTGTTAGTCCCATCACACAGACCTACATTTTCTTCCCAGAAGCACCTATAGGACTTGAAGTGTGTTAGTCCCATCACACAGAGATCATATATTTTGTTCCCAGAAGCACCTATAGGACTTGAAGTGTGTTAGTCCCATCACACAGACCTATATTTTCTTCCCAGAAGCACCTATAGGACTTGAAGTGTGTTAGTCCCATCACACAGAGATCTAGATTTTGTTCCCAGAAGCACCTATAGGACTTGAAGTGTGTTAGTCCCATCACACAGAGATCCTATATTTTCTTCCCAGAAGCACCTATAGGACTTGAAGTGTGTTGGTCCCATCACACAGAGATCCTATATTTTGTTCCCAGAAGCACCTATAGGACTTGAAGTGTGTTAGTCCATCACACAGACCTATATTTTCTTCCCAGAAGCACCATAGGACTTGAAGTGTGTTAGTCCCATCACACAGAGATCCTATATTTTGTCCCAGAAGCACCTATAGGACTTGAAGTGTGTTAGTCCCATCACACAGACCTATATTTTCTTCCCAGAAGCACCTATAGGACTTGAAGTGTGTTAGTCCCATCACACAGAGCTCCTCTATTTTCTTTGCAGAAGCACCCATAGGACTTCTAGTGTGTTAGTGGCATCACACAGAGCTCCTATATTTTCTTCTCAGCAGCACCCACAGGACTTCTAGTGTGTTAGTGGCATCACACAGAGCTCCTCTATTTTCTTTGCAGAAGCACCCATAGGACTTCTAGTGTGTTAGTGGCATCACACAGAGCTCCTATATTGTCTTCTCAGCAGCACCCACAGGACTTCTAGTGTGTTAGTGGCATCACACAGAGCTCCTCTATTTTCTTTGCAGAAGCACCCATAGGACTTCTAGTGTGTTAGTGGCATCACACAGAGCTCCTATATTTTCTTCTCAGCAGCACCCACAGGACTTCTAGTGTGTTAGTGGCATCACACAGAGCTCCTCTATTTTCTTTGCAGAAGCACCCATAGGACTTCTAGTGTGTTAGTGGCATCACACAGAGCTCCTATATTTTCTTCTCAGCAGCACCCACAGGACTTCTAGTGTGTTAGTGGCATCACACAGAGCTCCTCTATTTTCTTTGCAGAAGCACCCATAGGACTTCTAGTGTGTTAGTGGCATCACACAGAGCTCCTATATTTCTTCTCAGCAGCACCCACAGGACTTCTAGTGTGTTAGTGGCATCACACAGAGCTCCTCTATTTTCTTTGCAGAAGCACCCATAGGACTTCTAGTGTGTTAGTGGCATCACACAGAGCTCCTATATTTCTTCTCAGCAGCACCCACAGGACTTCTAGTGTGTTAGTGGCATCACACAGAGCTCCTCTATTTTCTTTGCAGAAGCACCCATAGGACTTCTAGTGTGTTAGTGGCATCACACAGAGCTCCTATATTGTCTTCTCAGCAGCACCCACAGGACTTCTAGTGTGTTAGTGGCATCACACAGAGCTCCTCTATTTTCTTTGCAGAAGCACCCATAGGACTTCTAGTGTGTTAGTGGCATCACACAGAGCTCCTATATTGTCTTCTCAGTAGCACCCACAGGACTACCGACTACAATGGCTGGAAGACCGCCAAGGGGAGGCAGAGCGTGCAGAGCCAAGAACACAGGGCAGGCAGGCTCTGTTTCTAGTGGACGTGGCCGTGGCCGTGGTCATGCATCGTCATCAGCACGTGGCCATGGGACACGCGCGTCTTTGTTTTCGGCAGCTGGACATGTGGAGCCGCATCATGCTGAAGGCTTGGTAGAATGGATGACCAAGCCCTCCTCCTCCTCATCCTCTCTCACCCAGGCTCAGGGTACTGGCAGAGCAGCTGCCAACGCATACTTAATGGCATCATCAGCCACCCCTTCCCTAGACCCACCATGTCCTCCTGAGGAGTCCCCCGAACTCTTTGAGCACAGTGTTGGGTACATGCTCCAGGAGGATGCCCAACGATTCGAAGGCTCGGATGATGATACCCAGCTTGAGGAATCTGGCAGTACTGTTCCACCAGCTGCAGCTTACTGCCAGGTTTGCTCTAGTGGTGAAGAGGGAGGGGATGATGAGGTCACTGACTCCACGTGGGTGCCTGAAGGGAGAGAGGATGAGGAGGAGGACGAGGAGGAGGAGGATGCGGCGTCACATGTCCAACGAGGCAGGATGCCCCCTGGAGGCCAGGTAGAGGCCAGCACAGCAACTGTACAACACCGCAGAGCTCCGCCTGTGCAGGGCGCTGCCTCTGCACGTTATCAGAAAAGTTCTTTGGTGTGGGCCTTTTTTGAGACGAGTGCATCAGATCGCACCACTGCTATTTGCAATATTTGTCTCAAGCGAATCTCGCGTGGCCAAAACATCAGCCGCTTGGGCACCACAAGCATGACCAGACATATGTCGACCTGCCATGCAGCTCGTTGGCAGGCACACATAAAAGACCCACACCAAAGAACTAAGCGGACCTCTCCTTGCTCCTCATCAGCTGGGATCTCCATCCCCACTACACCTTCAGTCCTCTCTGAAAGCTGCTCTGAGAGGACTGAAGGTGTAGAATTAGGTGTGTCACAACCAAGTACTTGCAGTACACCGACGTCCGATTGCAGCAGGCAAATTTCCCTGCCCCAGCTGCTGGACCGTAGAAAGAAGTACACTCCCAGCCATCCACATGCCCAGCGGTTGAATGCTAGCTTGGCTAAATTGCTAGCACTTCAACTGCTGCCTTTTCAGTTGGTAGGCTCGGCCCCCTTCCGTGAGTTTGTTCAATGTGCGGTTCCTCAGTGGCAGGTTCCCAAACGCCACTTTTTCTCACGGAAGGCGATTCCGTCTCTCTACCGGCATGTGGAAGGCAATGTCCATGCCTCGCTGGACAGGGCGGTCAGCGGTAAGGTGCATATTACCGCTGACTCATGGTCCAGCAGGCATGGACAGGGACGGTACCTTTCTTTCACGGCCCATTGGGTCACTCTATTGGCAGCTGGGAGGGATGCAGGACAAGGTGCAGTAGTGTTGGAGGTTGTTCCGCCACCACGCCTCCAAAACGCTACTACTGCTACTGGTTGTGACACACCTCTCTCCTCCACCCCCTCCTCTTCTTCTTCCTCCAGTGCTCTGTCCTTGGAACCAGCGGTGCTCCGTAGGCGTACAAGGGCTACGCAAGTACGCAGGCAAAAAGATGCCATGCCGTGCTTGCGCTGGTGTGTTTGGGGACAGGAGCCACACTGGGCCAGAGGTTCTGGCAGCTCTGCAGGGGCAGGCCGAGAGGTGGTTGACGCCACGTCAGCTTAAGCCAGGAATGGTCGTTTCTGACAATGGCACCAACCTCCTCTCCGCCCTGCGACAGGGGCAGCTCACCCATGTGCCCTGCATGGCTCACGTCCTCAACCTGGTGGTGCAGCGGTTCTCGGGCAGGTTCCCAGGCTTACAGGATGTCCTGAGGCAGGCCAGGAAAGTCTGTGTGCATTTCCGCCGATCTTATAATGCCAGTGCTCGGCTGACTGAGCTGCAAAAGGAGCTGAACCTGCCCAAGAACCGCCTAATATGTGACATGTCCACCAGGTGGAACTCAACGTTGGCCATGCTGCAGCGACTGCACATGCAGCAGAGGGCCATCAATGAGTACCTTTGCGACTACGGCACCAGGACAGGGTCAGGGGAGCTTGGTTTTTTTTTCCCCACGTCAGTGGAGCATGATCAGGGATGCATGCACTGTCCTCTCACCATTTGAGGAGGCCAAGAGGATGGTGAGCAGTGACAGTGCATGCATCAGTGACACTGTCCCTCTTGTCCACCTGTTGGAGCATACGCTGCGTGGGATAATGGACAGGGCACTTGAGGCAGAACAGAGGCAGGAAGAGGAGGACTTCCTTGCCTCTCAAGGCCCCCTTTATCCGGACAGTGTTCCTTCTGTCCCACCCATCACACAGGAAGAGGATGAGGAGGAGGAGGAGGAGGATTGTGTGAGCATGGAGGTGGAGCCTGGCACTCAGCATCAGCAGCAGCAGTCTTTTAGGATGATGTACAGTCCCAACAAACCAGTGGACTTGTACGTGGCTGGGAGGAGGTGGCTGGCGATCATGTCATCCTCAGTGACCCAGAAGACTCCGGACCGAATGCCTCAGCTAACCTACGCTGCATGGCCTCCCTGATCCTGCAAAGCCTGCGGAAGGATCCTCGTGTTCTTCGGATCAAGGAGAGGGACCATTACTGGCTGGCCACTCTCCTTGATCCGCGGTACAAGGGTAAGGTTGCGGACCTTATCTTGCCGTCGCAGAGGGAGCAGAGGATGAGACATCTCAGGGAGGCCTTGCAGAAAGGTCTGTGCAACGCGTTCCCAGAAACTGGGAGGTTACAAACTCCTGTTCCTGGGCGACGAGTTGCTGAGGCTTCGGTCAGTAGCAGAAGGAGCGGTGGGGAAGGTGGACGTCTGACCGATGCGTTCAGACAATTTTTTAGTCCGCAGCCCCAAGGTATGATCGGTTCCAGCAACCATCGCCAGCGTCTGATATACATGGTGCAGGAATACCTTGGGGCAAGGTCAGACTTGGACACCTTCCCACCGAAAATCCTCTGGCTTACTGGGTCCTGAGGATGGATCACTGGCCAGAGCTTGCACAGTATGCAATTGAGCTACTGGCCTGTCCTGCCTCCAGCGTTCTTTCCGAACGCACATTCAGTGCTGCTGGAGGATTTGTCACCGATCATAGGGTGCGCCTGTCCACCGCCTCGGTTGATCGACTGACCTTCATCAAAATGAATCAGTCTTGGATCACCACCAGCTACCAGGCACCTGAGGCGGATATAACCGAATAATTTTTAATGTCACATCCCTTCAAGACTGCCTATGCTGATGCTGAGTGACTGTCCTGTTATGTTCACTGACTATCCTCTTCCTCCTCCTCAATGATCCATGCCACACACCAGTGCCTAAGGCACAATTTTTCAGCCCCTGTTTAACAGGGGCGTGTACATACAATTTTTATAAAAAATGCTTCGCAACACGTGTGACTGCTGTGCTCCAAGTACAGTATCTGTGAGGGGTTGCAGTGTTGTGGCACCAGCACCAGTGCCTAAGGCACAATTTTTCAGCCCCTGTTTAACAGGGGCGTGTACTTACAATTTTTATAAAAAAAATGCTTCGCAACACGTGTGACTGCTGTGCTCCAAGTACAGTATCTGTGAGGGGTTGCAGTGTTGTGGCACCAGCACCAGTGCCTAAGGCACAATTTTTCAGCCCCTGTTTAACAGGGGCGTGTACTTACAATTCTTTTAAAAAATGCTTCGCAACACGTGTGACTGCTGTGCTCCAAGTACAGTATCTGTGAGGGGTTGCAGTGTTGTGGGACCAGCACCAGTGCCTAAGGCACAATTTTTCAGCCCCTGTTTAACAGGGGCGTGTACTTACAATTTTTAAAAAAATGCTTCGCAACACGTGTGACTGCTGTGCTCCAAGTACAGTATCTGTGAGGGGTTGCAGTGTTGTGGCACCAGCACCAGTGCCTAAGGCACAATTTTTCAGCCCCTGTTTAACAGGGGCGGGTACTTACAATTTTTAAAAAAAATGCTTCGCAACACGTGTGACTGCTGTGCTCCAAGTACAGTATCTGTGAGGGGTTGCAGTGTTGTGGCACCAGCACCAGTGCCTAAGGCACAATTTTTCAGCCCCTGTTTAACAGGGGCGTGTACTTACAATTTTAAAAAAAAAATGCTTCGCAACACGTGTGACTGCTGTGCTCCAAGTACAGTATCTGTGAGGGGTTGCAGTGTTGTGGCACCAGCACCAGTGCCTAAGGCACAATTTTTCAGCCCCTGTTTAACAGGGGCGTGTACTTACAATTTTTTAAAAAAATGCTTCGCAACACGTGTGACTGCTGTGCTCCAAGTACAGTATCTGTGAGGGGTTGCAGTGTTGTGGCACCAGCACCAGTGCCTAAGGCACAATTTTCAGCCCTGTTTAACAGGGGCGTGTACTTACAATTTTTTAAAAAAATGCTTCGCAACACGTGTGACTGCTGTGCTCCAAGTACAGTATCTGTGAGGGGTTTGCAGTGTTGTGGCACCAGCACCAGTGCCTAAGGCACAATTTTTCAGCCCCTGTTTAACAGGGGCGTGTACTTACAATTTTTTTAAAAAATGCTTCGCAACACGTGTGACTGCTGTGCTCCAAGTACAGTATCTGTGAGGGGTTGCAGTGTTGTGGCACCAGCACCAGTGCCTAAGGCACAATTTTTCAGCCCCTGTTTAACAGGGGCGGGTAATTACAAATCTTGATCTAATAGTTCACAGCAGGGCCCATTCCTGCGCCCACCAAGAGTAACTATGAGGGCCTACAGAGATC